>PVKE010015602.1:0-33211 GCA_004027555.1 Craseonycteris thonglongyai
AGGTACCTTTCTATTCTACAGTCTGTGACCTTATGATATATGTATATATTTGTCATAAAAAGAAATTATGGGGGAACCCGGGATGGCTCAGTGGGTTGAGCACTCACTTTGCAGCACCGGGGACCGGGGATCGAATCCCGGCCCCGGCCCGTGCAGAACCATATGCTGAACTGGGAGCTCCCCCAGTTCAGTTCTCTCTGTCTCTGTATCTCTCTCTCTCTCTCTCACCCTCTCTCTGTCATAAATAAATAAATAAATAAAATATTAAAAAAAAGAAAAGAAAAGAAATTATGTCTGTGTCAAGCTAGGTCTCTATAATGCAGCACTTAACTGTCACTCAATCTAGTAGCTCAGCAGCATAAAGAAAAAAAATACATTTTTAATTTTAAAAAGAAGGAAGTCTAGTATCTTATAGAACTTAAGAGAAATCAGCAATACTAGTCTATTAATATAGATGCTATTAGTTGAAATGGGTGCTTTAAGTAATCTTAAAGAACTTGGAGCACTTACTGGGCAGTCACATGATTGATATTTGTCAAGTGAATTTGTTCCAAATAAGGAATCAGAATACTGCTTTGATTGTAAAATGTTGTTTAATTTAAAATGCGTGTGCTCTTTTGAAGGCTATGACATATTCTGGACCAGGTTATGAGTATTATTTTTAAGCTGAATTTGTTAGGATTAAAAAATAGCTGTCTGATTATCTGATAGCATGCCAGATCTTGTTTTAGGTCTATATTCATAGAATAATTAGGACACTGACTTGTCAGGAGAAAAAGAGATAAACCGATGGCCTTCCAAAAGTCTTTTCTGTATTTATTTTGGGGTGTTCAGAATTTAGAATTTAGAAGAAAATAGAATACATCACCTAAAGCCTATAAAGTGTTGCCCTATGGAATTTGCAGACTCTTGTAATGATAAAACGATGCTATTTCTAAAGTACATTTTTTGCATGTGTGAATAAATGGGAGATTCTCATTTTAATAAGCAAATTTCATATTTGATTTTCCTAGTGCTAAAATAACTGCCTGCCCTACAGAATTCTTTAGAGGGAGACTTCTTGATTATCTAAATACTGAAAGCATTGCCAAGTTCAAGGAAATAAACTTCAAATTATAAGCGATGGTGTATTTTCTGCACATAAGGCAGGTTATTATCAATTTCTTCATAAGTGCAGGACAACTGTTTCTGTGAAATATAAGAAAAGTCTTGATATGAAGTACTTCTGTTAGATTCCTTTTAAAAATCAGAAAATAATGGGGAATTGAAGAGACTAGTGCAATGTGTTATGTATGAAAAACTTCTTTTCTTTTCATTGGTTGAAGGTGTTGTACTGCAAACCACAGTGTATATAGCATTTCCTCAGGGGAGGAGAGCTCAATGTGTTAAATTAACTTTTTAACAGCATTCTACTGGTGGCGTTAAATTTATTATCTCTCTGAACTGTTGTGAATTTAATGGGACATTCTATATGTTGGCAGGAGATATTAGTATGGGAATTATAATAGAACATTCCAATCCATATCTTTTAAATTAGAAAGTTGAAATTAGCTTATTCCCTGACCCTCCCAATTAGGTTGCCTCAAGATATACCGGTGAGAAATGTAAACCTTTGAAAATTAGCAATTTTATTCTGCTCTGGGATATTTGTAAGATAACTCATATCTAAAACACACATTCAAAGTAGTATCTTGTTAATAAAGTGATTAACATCCACAATATACACATAAATTCCACCCAAATGTATAGGGTTTAAAAGGATCTTTAATTATTTCAGCTGCTTATGTGGCTGTGATTATAGTCTCACTTGTATCTACCTAGAGAATATCATGGAAGATTGTGTGGTTAATGCCAGAAATGGGTTTTTCTTTCATCAATAGTCTTGAGCTTTCTACATGTGCCTTGCTATATGGTATGTAAACATAGTAATTTCCATACTGTATGTCAAAATTACTAATCTAATTCTTAACTGTATTTTATTTATTTATTTATTTATTTATTTTTGTATTCAAGTTGTTTCAAATTAAGGCATAAGGCACGCATGTCCAACCTGTGGCCTAGGGTGGCTTTGAATGCAGCCCAACACAAATTCTTAAAACATGATGAGATTTTTTTTGTGTGCCTTTTTTTAGCTCATTAGCTATCATTAGTGTTAGTGTATTTTAGGTGTGACTCAAGACAATTCTTCTTCCATTGTGGCTCAGGAAAGCACAAAGGTTGGATACCCCTGGCATAAGGGATTATATTTATGTGAAGTTCAAAATGGCAGCCATTCATAGATTATTTATTCATGTAACAAACAATCACTGAACACCTTTATTAGGTACCCCACTAGCTCCTAGACTTACAAACCAACACTTACAGTTCTAAGTCCTCTCTAGTACAGGTGTATAGGAAAGATGCCTGTCCTCAATAGATTTCTGAATTGAAACAACAGTTATTTCCATATTCTAAGCTCGGGGAGAAACAATTTATCCTTATGATCCACTGTTCTCCAAAACCTTACCTCACCTCAGCCTTTCAGTTGTACAGACTTTGCCAATCTTATTCTTCTTTAACGTCACTCGAAGCTCTCCTTTCCATCGCTGCTTTTGCGGTGGTGGAATGTGTTTCCAATGCCCCATTTTTCACTTGGTGCCCTACTTTTTTCAGGCTGGTCCAACTATGTTTAAAATGTTTGACCTGCTCTTGAAGTTGTCCTGTTTTTCCTTTATCACTTGTAGACTTGATAGTGTTTCCTGAATGAGAATGTCCTTTCCTTTTTCTTCCATTTACTCTTTTGATTAGAGGACCAACATCTTTTTTCCAAACCACATCTGTTTCTGATGTTGCAAACAATTGCTTTCTGCAAACACAGTAACAGGACAGAAGTCTGTGCAGCCTGTGACTGTAGTCGTGCCTCTGTGTCTGACAAAGCTGATTTTTGAGTCTTAGTATTCCAGACTAGGGAGTTTTTATTTTACTCTTATACCTAAATTTACAATAATTTCATGAAGGTTCTTCATCATAAGTCCCAAAAGATGATGTATTCCTAGCATGGGGACCCTGCTCATCTATGATTTGTTTGTTCATGAAGTCTACTCATCTCCACGACTCATCTCACAGTGTGGGTCTCACTCATCCAGTCGGTTGGATGGAGGCAGGAAAAGGAAGTCTGCACCTATGCATATGACATTTCACGTGGTGTCCACGACTCATCAGTGTTCTAAACGGAAACTGACCAATTTGGTGATCAAGGTCACTCCCATGGGGGTGAGGGGTGGGATGAGGAGTGGGGAGCCTGGAGGAAGTGTAGGGAGCAAGACAGAGTTAGCACTGGCCCCTAAATAGAACAGAGGTCTGACTTCTAATCCAGCATTCCATTCACTGTCCCTAGAGATGCACTCTACCTCTAAAAAGGTTTACTGATAAGAACTTTCAAGTTTTACTTCAGGTCATTTATTTCCCAATGAAGCCAACGGTCTCCAGAAAACACACACCCTTTAACAAATCCATTGGTTTTATTGCTGACTTGAACATTTTCCTTATTTTGCCTTCTGATGATCTAGTTAGTTGGCTGGAGTGCAAATGTCTCACCTTGAAGGAGTAGTAACCAGTGGAGAAATCCAAGGTCAAGGTCCCAGGCTCAGGGCGGGGGTCAAGAATAGAGTTAATCTGGGAAGAGCAGGAGCCAGGGGTCCGAGTTAGGACACGGAGTCAGGGATTGAATTGGAGAAAAGACAAGTGAAAGGAAACCAGATGCATACAGGGGGGCTTGGGCAGAGGGTCCTGGGTGGCTGACTAGATTCTTAGCTTCTCTGCCTCATGAAAGAACCAAGGGTGCCATTCGCCTTTGGAGGCACCACAAATAGGATGAAATGTTTAAAGCCAGTGAGTTATGGATTCTGAGGCTTGGAAGCGTCATAGTCTATAACGGTTGTATTGCCAGGTGCATTGGAAACTCATCCTAACCCATGGGGCTGAATTCTGCTTTGTAAACTTCCCAGGAAATAACTTCCACAAGGCCTCCTTCAGTGTTTAATTTTCTCCCTAAGAGTAAAGCCTTCCTTCTCACAAACCTACAATGGTTTCCTGTGCCCTCTTGCTTAAGGTGGAGATAGTTGAGCACCATCCTCTAGAGAGAAAGTGTGATAGGCATTACTTCTCTCTTTCAAACTTCTCTTTCCTCTGCAAAGTAATCCCAGTGCTCTTAACTTTTCTTCATTGATCCATTTCTTAGTTGATAAAGTGTTCTGTATTTTCACTCATTGTGCTGGGCCCCTTGGTGGGTCCTTTCAATGTGGAGACGCATGTATTTCATTTGTGGAATCATTTCCTGCATTATTTCTTTGATACATTGCACTTTCTCTCTCTCACACTCCTGCTCTTTCTTTCTTTTTTTCTTTCTTTTCTCTTTTACTTAGATTAGGTGTGGTATATCTTAGATTATGTCTTGGATTATCTAATTTTTTTTTATCTCCCTTTCTTCTTTTTCTTTTATATTTACGTTCCAAAAGATTTCCCCAAATTTATCTTTTAGTACTTTCATTGGGATGAAAATTTTTAGCTATCGAATTTCAGGAGGCATTTTTCTTGTTTTCTGGCTTTTATCTTTTTATAGCATCTTGTTCTTATCCATAGGATGTGTTGTTTTCTCTTATCTTTCTGAAGATATTAATCATATTAAGGTTTTTAAATTCCTTGCTTCTTCTATGTTTTCCCAACTTCTAGTATCTTATCTTGGTCTCTGTCTTTCACGTTAGAGGCCATTTTCACATATTTAGTGTCCCCCTCTGCCATCGCCTACTCACATTTAAGAATAAAATATTAAGAATTCAATGATTAAATACCCACTTCGGTCTCTGAGTTGGTATAACTCTCTGTGTTTGGTGGTTTGGCATCAAGTGTCTCTTCTGTTGGGAAATCCCTGGTGTCAGTACTCAGAAGTCCTTTCTCAGAAGACACTCAGTTTCCTGCCCATGGCCACCCCCGCGTGGGGGCGGCATCTAGGTCAGGCTGCTGTTGTCTTAGGAGGAGGGCAGGGCAAGAGGGCTGGGTGGTGGCGGGCTCTTGTTGCTTCTATTTCAGCGCTTGTACGTCATCCTGGCCTTAACTCTGCATTGTCTGCAAATATGGAGTATTCATGGCTTCGTTTCTTCAGAAGAGACATTTCAAACCTCCTCCTGGGAGTTATGTGGGATGCGCTGGTTTTTGCTTGGGTGCTCAGAGGTAGGAAGAGGGCCTTGGAGCCTGACTGGGGTCTTTCAGCAGGTGTCTGTCTATGTTTACATCTCACCCTGACCTACTCCAGTCCTCGCTCTTCCCAACGCTTGCCTCTCCTCAGCATCCTGCTCTGCAGTGTTTCCTGGCTTCCCTTACTGCCAGGGCAGCTACCACTCGTCCTCTGCTTTGAGCCTCCCAGTTAATGGAAGTATTTTATATATTGATATCTTCTTTCCTAGTCAGTCTTCTCTTGTAGGTTTATGTAGCCCTTTGGTGCCTTTAATTTCATTTAGCAGAGTTCAGAGAGGGATAAGAGAGGGTATGATCCATTTACCTGGATCTTATTAGTAGATAAGAGAGATCCACACTTAGCTCCGAAGGTTGTCCCCTTGTGTTAAAATTACCGGTCTAGCCTTCCCCTCAATGCACAGAAGTCTAGGCCCAGAATGTCTTTCAATACCATGTGCTGGGAGCTTTCTTTCTCATTTGTATTTAATTGTGGACTTTGTAATATGAAAACAATGAGGACTTTCTAGACGTTTCCAAGGATAGGCGTGAGAAGTCAGACTGTGAAGACTAGATTAAGAATCTTTGTTACTTGGTCTCATTCAGACTGATAGTGGGGAAAGCAAAAGCTACTGCAGTCATAGGACCTGGTTGTGAATCCCAGTTCTGCCACTACTTGCTGCGTGATTGGAGAAAATTTACTCAACCTCTCTGAGCCTCAATTTTCTTATCTATAAAGCACCAATAAACACTGACTTTGCAAAGGTATTATGAGGATTTAAGGACATGATGGTAAAAAAATGATGCTTAATAGATAGCAGCTTTTTTTTCACTCCAACTGAAGTATTGCCCTGAACACCAATAAATTGAAAGTTTCTAAAGCTACAAATATTCCCAAGCAGCAGAACACTAGCAAACAACAGTTTTTAAAAGAAACCCCCCATTTAAATACTTGAGATAAATGATCTCCCATCGTTCTCATAAATGGTCTTTGCTTCCCATAATGTAGAAATGAAGTCCAGGCCTAGAGAGCTCAATACTAGGCAATATTTTATCATGTTACTGCACTTTGTAGCCAAACATGCCCCTAGGATTTTATAAACAAAAATGAAATTTCTTCACCTCCCTGTAGCATCAGCATTTCATTATGAAATTTATAGGCAGATAAACAGTGACTCACGAAAATGAAAACTCTCTCCCCCAACCTTGGCAATGACTAATGGACTTCAGCGGCAAATAGCTGTCGTTGCACCTCCTAACAGCCTCTACTCATGTAGTTGAGAGTTGTGTCCAACGTAAAGTGGAAGCAGGGCCTTCTCATGAAGATAATGGTGTTATATGGGGGCTGGAAGAGGGGAGGGGGAGAGGGCTGCAGGAAGCATCTCTGAAATGCCATGTTGCAAACACTGGGTTTTACTGACAACAGTATAAATGAGAAGGAGCGTATCTGATAGAAAGCAATGGCCTTCAGAGAGACCTAATTCTTCTTTTTTTAAAAAGATTTATATTTATTGTTTTTGACAGAGAGAGAGACACAGACAGAGGGAAGGGGGAGGGCCCAGAACAGTCTCCATCATTGTACATCATTGGTTTTTCCACATAGTTTCATTCCACAGGTGGGAGTGGGGCTGCACAGGGCAGGAACTGGGCCGGGGTCTCGTCCCGGTGAGAACTGAACTGGGGTCACTCCCCAGTTCAGCATATGGGTCCACACGGGCCGAGGCCGGGATTTGATCCTCAGTCCCTGAGGCTGCAAAGTGAGTGCTTAACCCACTGAGCCATCCTGGCTTCCCATAATTCTTCTGATTACTAGGTGTGGCCCCCATCATGAATTCAATTTAGTAAGTGTTAATTGTCTACCTACTGTGTGCCAGCTCTACAAAGGCTGCACTGTATGGATTTTGTTCTTTCTCCCAAGAAAAGCAAACTTTCTTTATAGTTCAAATATGGGCATAGAAAACAAAATTCCTGGAGATTTGTTAGTCTCGACTAATGAAAAATTTGATTGAATTCAGTGAATATTGATGAATCATTACTTAAGCAAAGCTTCAGTGGGCAGGATCAGTGAAAGTTTAAGGATGAGTAAAGACACAATTCTTGGCTCACCCCAGCAAAGCCCACATGCCAATGAGAAGGTAGATGTCAACAGAATGAGCTTTAGTGCAAATCATTCGATAATAAATACTCTGTAAGAGGTTTACAAAATTTTATGAATTTGAGAGATGAAAAAGAGAATTGCTCTTCCTTGGAAGGACCAGGGATGTTTGCAGAGGATATCTCTAGACTGAGTTGGAAAGGAGTAGATAGAAGTTTGATAAGAGAAAAGAGAAGGAAAGGAATTCTAGGTAAAGGGATTAGCATATGCAAAGGCATAGAGGCATGACGGAATATGGACATTTGGGGAAACGAGTGGAAGTACAATTTGGTAGAAGAACCATAGGAGACAATCAAAGAGAACCCTGTGTTCTTTACGAGCTCTACTATCCCTAACTGCAAAAAAGAGGGAGCATAAAAACTTTGACACTAAGACCTCTTCAAAGTCTGCAACTTTGTGGTCTTAATAACCTAGAAGTAGGTCAACTTGAAAAATGCCTACTGAAGAGTTGGAGTAGGGCCAGTCAGGTACCCGAGAGGAGAGCCTCTCCATTAGAATCTTTGATTGAGAGAAATGGATCCTTTTCTCCCATTCCATCGAGAAATTCCAAGAGAAGGACACTAATTGTCTCAGCTTGAGTCAAGGGCCACTTATCTTCAGACCAAGTACGGTGGCATGGGATGTGGGATAACTAAGAAGATGAATATTTTCATTCTGAACCCTGCTTATGGTAGGGACAAGAGGCAAAGGTAGGATGAAGGAGGGAGAGAGAGCATGCTGATCAGGTCAGAACGAAACATAGTTTATCTACTACGGAAACTTGCCCCAAATTCATAGCCAGTCATTCGTGAAGCTAGAATTTGAATGCCAAGCCTTTTTGTATTAATATTTGTAATGTGTCATGTGGCTTCTTAAATGAGTGAATGAATGCCAACTTCAAAAATTTATAAAATGCATTATAAATTATGCATTTTTTAGTTATAGAATTTCTGTTGGGTTTGCCATTATTACGTTCTTTCTCTACTGAGATTCTGTTTGATAACTGTGTGTATCTTTTTCTTTAATTCCTTAAACATATTCAAAATTGCTATTTTGAAGTCTTGTCTGCAAAGTCCAACATGTCTTTCATCTATAGGTATCCCTTCCTCCCTTTCTTCCTTCATTCCTTTCTTTCTCTTTCCTACCCTTTTCCACCTCTTTGTGCTTTCAGTTAATGGGTAACATTTTATTAATTTTTTTCTCCTTTGCATGTCTAATTATTTTTCATTGTATACTGGACAGGGTGACTATTACATGTTTGAAAGTCTAGATATGATTTTCTTCTTCTAAAGATCATTGAGTTCCAGGTGACATTTTAGTAATGAATCATCTTGCCCCACCTGAAGTCTGTTTTTCAGTTTTGTTAGGGTAGCATATTATTGTAGCTTCCTAGGGCTTCTTTAACAAATTACAACAAACTTTATGACTGAAAACAATAGAAATTTATTCTCTCCCAATACTGGAGACCAGAAGTCTGAAAACAGGCACTTGGCAGGGCTGCACTCCTGTGGAAGATTCTAGGGGAGAATCCTTCCTTGGCTCTTCCAGCTTCGAGTGGTTCCAGACATCCCTTAGCTTGTGGAGCATACTCCAGTCTCTGCCTCATCTTCTCTTGGCCTTCTCTGTTTCTGGGTCTTCTTTTCTTTTTCTTATGAGAATACTTGCTGATGAAGTTAGGGCTCACCTTGGTAGTCCAGGATAATCTCATCTTAAGATCTTAAATTTAATTGCATCTGTAAAAGCCATTTCCCAAACAAGGTCACATTCACAGATTCTAATGCTTAGGACATATATGTAGACATAGACGTAGACGTAGATGTAGACGTAGATGTAGACGTAGACATAGATATATATTTTGAGACTATCATTCAACCCACTACAGGTGGGTTGAGAACAACTCAAACTCTACTGATAGAGAAGTTCTACTCCTAAGATTTGGACTTTCTGGCATCTCAATTGAATGCCTGGACTTTTCAGCAAGCTCTAACTACTCAAGTCAGTAGCAGCTTCTTCTCTCTCAGAACTATTCTCAGTAAATTTTGTGGCGTCTCACCTTGCATGTTCCCAGCTCAATATTCAGCCAAACGCTTAAGGGGGTGTCTAATGCCGATTTCCGGAGCAATCTCTCAGTGCCAATCCCTGCTCTGTGGTCCCCTGAGGAATTCTGGCCAAGCCATCAGCCCTGAACTCTAACCTCTGCATCCTCAGGTCAGCCTGAGCGCTGTGCTCTGTTGGCTCCCATCTTTCAGCACTGCAATTTGGAAAGTGCTTCCAGGCAGAAAGTGAGGGCAATCTAGAGACTCCACCCTGTGCCTGGTACCATTACTGCAGCTTAGTCCCAATCTGCTGGGGCCCTGACTAGTACAACACCCATTTTTTTGTCTTCTCAAGGATCGCAGCACAGTGATGTCTGTTGTTCAGTGTCTCAAAAGAGTTCCTGAATATACTTCATTTCTCAGGTTTAGAGTTGTTTACAGTGGGAGGGCTAGTCCAGGAGCAGTTACTCCATCATTGTCAGAAGGGATGCTCCTTCGTAAACTTTATAAACTACACACACATTTATGTGGCTGCCAAGTTAGGAGCCTGGAATGGAAACATCAGGCTTCTTCTACCTCATTTTTTTTCTCTACCAGTCATGATGGGACACTGGCTGGCTTCGAGATAATCAAGCTAGAAGGTAATCCATCTTGCAACACCAATTATCCTTTATACATTCTAGGTGTCAGGCCAGAGAAAGCTGGTGGTGCCGACCTAACATTCAGAGATGGTATCGTGTCAACAAAGGGTACACCGATCCAGCACTCTTGTGAGTGTCTCCCTGTGTGAGTTGCCTGGATAGAAGCTGCCATGCTCATAGGATGATGAACAGGAGGGCAAATATGCTCACAGGCGCAGATTCTTCAGAAAGCTTTCAGGGACGGAGGCTGTGACTTAAAAAGCATCGTTAGTTTTTTAAGGACTGTCCTGTGTGGGAAGCATTGAATTTCCTCCAAGTGAACCAAGTGATAAGGATAGGATCAATGTGTGAGATAGGAGAAATAACTTGTTGATTGAAAACAAAACAAAACAACTTTCTCCTGGAGACCATGACTTCATGTCTTTGGAGGTACATTAGTTTTCTATTGCTGTCAAACCTCCACAAATTATCACACACTTAGCAGCTTAAAACAGTACCCATTTACTGTCTCAGTGATGCTGGTCAGCCATCGCATCAGGCTTAGCGGTTACTCTGTGTAGAATAGATTCTCACACAGTCAGAAATCCAGGTGTTGACTGGCCTGGGCTCAGAGCTGGACATTCTGGGGAAGATCTGCTTCCTGGCTCATGTAAGTTCTTGGCAGAATCCAGTTCTATGAGGTTGTAGGACTGAGGTCCTCAATCCTTGCTGGTTGTTAGCCAGGGATCATTCTTAGCTTCTGAAGGCCACCTAGGTTCCTCAACTAATTGTCCCCTCCATCTTCAAAGCCAGCAGTATGTGTTGAGTCCTTCTTATGTTTTAAGTCTCTCTGACTCCTCTTCCTTCTGCCCCCAGCTGGAGAAAGTTCTGGGCTTTTAAGGGCTCATGTGATCAGATTTGATGCCCCCAGACAATCTTCTCTTTTGAACACCAACTGTGTTATAGAACATGACACAGTCATGGGAGTAGTATCTCCTTTCATCTGAAGGTTCGGAGATGAAGAGCTATGGAATCCTGGAGGAAATTTTTAGACTCGTGCCTTCCATGGCGATATCCCAGCAGAGAATGGATGGCCACTTGACAGGGATGCCACTTAGGTTTCTCAGACAGGAAACGGGCCCCCAGACTAGATGAACTCTAAGGTCTTTTTAGTCTTGAGAGTTTATGAGTATTTTCCTTAAACAGTATTTGCAAGTAAAAACTGGTTGGGAGAAACTGATGACTCAGAATAGTAAATTTAATCCATTGCTGTTCTAATCACCCTGCACTTGGGTAGGATTTCTTGGTCACAGTGCTAGGTCCACAGTATTTCTATTATTTCACCTACCAGCGAAGTCATTTCCTCTGGCCCCATCTCATGACTGTCCCTTCCACTGTACAACACAGGGTCTGGCTGGATGCTTGTTCTACTTGTTCTACCTGTTTTGGTAGCAAGAAAGATTCTTTTTTTTTTTAAGGTTTATTTTTTTATTGTTTTTGACAATGAGAGAGAAAGAGAGAGACAGACAGACAGACAGAAAGAGACCAGAAAGAAGGGGGAGGGCCAAGAGAAGTCTCCATAGTTGCACGTCATTAGTTGTCTACATAGTTTCATTCCACAGGTGGGTGCAGGGCTGCACAGGGCAGGAACTGGGCCGGGGGCCTTCCACATGCTAGTCACACCTGGGCAGGAGCTGAACCGGGGCCTCCCATGTAGGAAGCTGGCCCTGGTGAGAACCTAACTAGGGGCACAGCCCAGTTCAGCATATGGGTCTTCATAGGTTGGGGCTGGGATTCGATCCTCGGACCCCGGGGCTTCAAGACGAGTGCTCAACCCACTGAGCCATCCTGGCTTCCCCAAAGAGGATTCTTGTGGTCAGTAAAGCTTTCATTCATTCATTGGATTTCATTTTTGAGCCCCTTATATGTGACAAGTTCTCTCCTAGATAATTCAAGGGTTCCAGAGATACAAAAGACACAATGTCTTCTTTTAAGGAGTAAAATGTGCAGTAGCAGAAATAAGATGTGCACAAATAACTGTCATTTAAGGCCAAATGTGGCTTTTTAAAATAAATTGGTTGTGAGAGTATTTGGAAATAAAAAGGAAGAAGATCAACCTTGGGCCCTTGGTGATTCTAAGAAATATTCCGGGAGAGAGCTCGATTTTGATCTGGGTCTTGAAGGATTTGGGCATGTAATAGGCTGACCAGATATCCCATTTTAAATGGGACAGAAAACAATGATACTGTCCTGTTTAAAACAGTACCTATGGCCAGCCTACTGACTGACACCTTAAATTTGGTTCAGCAAGACTACTCTGAAGATGCATAGCATTTGACGTGGATAGTACTGTTGTTTTCTGTCCTATTTAAAATGAGACATCTGGTGAGTCCAGCACATAGGCATGGGGGGATGGCATTTTAGGTAGAGGGGCTTGTAGGGAAAAGCTAGAGAAGTAGGCTGGAGACGTTCTTTAGGGTCTTAGGAGTTCATGTTGATTCAGTAGGCGACAGAGAGCATTCTATTACCTGCATATAATAACAATGATCACCTTTCCCCAACAAATTTCACTGAAACAAAGCAATTCAAATATTCATAAGGAACACATACACCGGATTATGGTGACACACAGTAAACTTTAGCAGCAAGTAATAAATGAAAAATATTCCTAGGGAAGAAAGGACTTGTAGCTTTATCCTGTTTGTTCATTTCCTTTGCCTTTGATTCTCATTGTTCATGTTTTGTGGTTTGAAGCTTCTTTTTTTGTGCATGTCAGTGAAGCTTGTGTGATGCTTTGAAAGCACTGGATACACTTTAAATTCCACTTTTTTTTTTTTCCTCAATGGCTTTACCTACATCTGTCAAAAGCATATTTTAAGTCAGATGAATGCACATACTTAAAGCCAGTTTTAAAATTCCTTTTTAAAATAAAACCAATGTTACTTCTTAAAGTATTACCAAGTTGTCATGGCTTTGATTATGAACACTTATTTTCTGTAAGAATTTTATATGTCCTAATTCAAAAGCAGCCACATACGAGGAGGTCTTGGGTGTATTTGGCCCAGTGTAGTTTTGCTTTTGGGGATTAGGTGTCTATCACCCGGTGGCCATTCATGACCACTAGGAAAGTTCTAGGCCATCCCCAACCTCCATATATACACCCCAGGGTAACTGATGCCTCTGAAATCCCCACCTCAGGGCTTGAGATGCAGTAGAGCTTCAGCCTTTGTATTGTTATTAGCCACTGACCCATCAGTGTGACCAGAATGCCTGAGAGCGAAGTTAAAGAATTTCTTGAGAATACTGAAGGGTTGAGTTAGCTCCGTCAAAGGGTGTGAGGAGAGGTCTAGCTATTGCAGGAAGGGTCCCCGAGGACACACTGCTTGTCCCCATTATGCTTTCAATGGCTGTAGCCAAGTGTTACAATTGTCATCGTCAGATATCACTTGGGTGACTGAGCATATGCCAGCTGTGGAGACAGCCAAGGACTTAGATGACAATTAGAGTCATTTTTTCCTTTGGCCTCCCATCCACTTGGGTGACTAGGTATCACCTCCCCCCACCACTCCCCCAACCATATCCAACTTCCTGTCTCTCTTCTTCGAGGATTCTTTGCAGATGGTTTCTTTGAGAGGCAACATTGCCTTTAGAATTATAGACACCAGGATTTATTTGTCTGTCTCACAGCCTGCTGCCTATGTGACCTTAGGAAGCCACCTAACTTTAGTTGGCCTGTAAGAGTGAGACAGCACAGGTGAAAATATTTGGTCCATATGAGGTGTTTAATACCATGGGATTCATTTCATTTGTATGGTAAAAGGATTTTGATTCTAGAAACCTGTTTATATTTTATTTTTTTATCTGCCTTCTTCAACAGAGCATAGCCTGTGACAGACGTTGACTGACATTATTTTTTATGTACAGTTCTCTGTGCTAGGAAGTGTGAGAACTGTGTAGCAGAAATAGACATGTCCCTATGCTTCTTTAGATGCTGCATCACAGCGTCATTACAAGCACTGCTGATTGACATGTCTGGAGATGCCGGAGCTGTGGGGATGGACACCTAGCTTGTCACAGGGAGATTTTATTCAGGAGAGTCTTGGTATTTGAGGGTTCAGTATTCATGGTTTTGACGATTATGACACACGCCAATCCCATGACCCGTACATAGTGATTTATAAGTGGGATGAGAGGCAGATATGAATTTCATGAACCTGCAAGGTGGTGAGGAGCCGTGGCTGGCTGCTCAGAGTCCACATGTCAGTGTGGTGTGGCTATTTCCTGCTCAATGTCAGAATGTAGTAAAGTTTGCCAAGGGAGGGAAATTTTTTTGTGGCCTGTGCCAGAAAGAAGGCGAAGAGGTTGATGGTGGTGGCAGAAGAAAAGAGAAAAGAAAGGGATTTAAGAAAGTCATGGCTTTGGGGCAGTGTGGGCTCAATAAAACAATTGAATTTGGTGGTTGCTTCGGTTTATGACATTAATGCTAGTTAGCCCTATCGAAGGGTTGACTCAAATTTTCTGTAGAAATAAGAAAACAGTTCAGGACACCGATTCAGCAAGAGCTAAAATTTGTAGTTGTGAGAAAAACAAATAACATGTAAACTCATATTGTTGGCCATAAAGGGAATAGGACAAGGCGAGTTGAACTTACTACCTCAATTCTTAGAGATTCACTTGGAATGTTGTACCAGTTACTGCCACCACCCTACTGGCCTCCAGGAGGCACTGTTCTCTCTTAAATGATGATACCAAATGGGCTAGCAAATCCCTGCTTCAATATACGGTACCTTGTTTTGTCACACAGCTTGATCGTAGCTGGATGAGGTTTTATTAGGGGCTTGATGACAAACTGGGAATAAGTGACACCTGGTTCCGTATTTGCTCTCACAAGGTGTGTATATATATATATATATATATATATATATTTGACAAGGTATATATACAAATATATATATTTGACAAGGTGTGTGTGTGTGTGTGTGTGTGTGTGTGTATATATATATATATATATATATATATATATATATATATATATATATATATATATATATATATATATATATATATATATTTGACCTGTCTTCAGGTTAGGGGCCTCATAGCAGAGATCTTACCTGGCTCCCAGGCTGCCTTCCTTGGGCCCAGTTCATCTCTCCACATTCACTGACCGTGCACCCCAGATTGTCAGATTCCTCCAATCCAGCCCCAAGAGACAAGTCCAGACAGGATTTCTCCTCCCGCCTGCCTAAGTTCTGCCTACTCTGGTTTCCTGTTCTAGCACCTGTCTCTTGAAGTCTTAAGCCAGGAATACATGTTCCTTTCCAGGGAGACACTGGCCTCTGCTTCCAGGAGTGGGGCTTTATTGGTAGGACACGTTTCATTACATGGTGGTAATATTAACAGAGAGGGTTTTTCTTTGAATAGAAGCAAACTGATGTTATCATTTAGTTAGGACCCAGTGCCACTTGTCAGCAGCCCTTGGAGTCTGCACCCCTACCAACTGCTTCACACTGTGTCTGCCCTGTCAGCTCAGGCCCTGTCCTTACCAGACATTTAGAAAAACCTGGTGTTACATTTAGTTTTATGGGCAAGACAGAGGAGTGAGTTCAAGCCATAATGCCTCAGCAAAATGTAAAACCGTGCACTAGTCCTTTCTGTTTCTCAGGGATCCTTCTCAGGTGGGCTGTTCTATGGGAACGTGGAAAAGGGGGGACAGGATTTATGGAGCCCCCCTTTCAGCCTAGCTCCTCTCTTTATAGTTTCTCACCCCTTTATTATGGAATATTTTGCATTAGCATACCCATTTGCAAAGCAGATGGGCTTAGTAGGCTCACCATTACTGGAAAGCATTGGGCAGCTCAAGAGGGGAATTTGGGAGGTGGGCTTGCTGTCCTATGATAATGAAATGCATCCCAGTTTCTCCCAAGATTCCTGCTTGTTGGATACTGTGTTAAGTGCTTTTCATGGAGTTTTCTCTTCTCATTGCTCACAAACGCATTAGATGCTTTTATTATTTCCATCTTGTTGATGAAGATGGACTATTTAACTTGTCTGGTGTGGGTGTGAATTCCAACAGTCCAGCTGGAGAGTTTGGATATTAAATTATTATCCTGTAAAGCCTTTCAAATACAAATAAACGTCATACTGTATATTGGAATCACGAAAGATCCAAATAGATCATTTAAAAAATTTAGTTATATTTTATATCCATTTATAAGCAAAAATATATGCATCAGGGCAGTATCTCCGAAACTTCTCTCAGTGATAAGGCTCAGGTGGGATGTGCATTAAATTAAAGATAACCCAATCTCATGCACAGGGCTCTGAGTCAGTGGGGGCCTAACTATTGTTTTCTAAAAAGTTGATTTTAAGAGATCACGCTGCGTGTCTGTGGTTCTTACAGTGTGAGGAGCCCTTCTGATGCCTTCATTGTCTCCATACCTTTGACTCTTCCCAACTTTGACTTGTTTTCTTCTCCAAGCCTTTAAGGATGGGACCCGTATTGAGTTAATTTGTGTGTATGGGGCCAGCAGGTATGGATTGAGCTTCATCTTTCTGCTTATGGACTCCAGTTTTCTCAGCACCATTTTTGATAGAACTATCTTTTCTCCACAGATATTTTTAAACAGCTTTATTTTATTGAGATATTATTTACATACAATAGAGTTCACCCATTTAAAGTATATAATTCAATAGTTTTAGTATATTTTCAGTTATACAATTATCACTATATGTTTAGAACATTTTTATTATCCCCAAAAGAAACTCCATACCCATTAAACAATCAGTCTACAGTACCAATTCCCCCAGCCCTAGGAAAACACTAATCTACATTCTGTTTCTATAAATTTGCCTAGTCTACACATTGCATGCAAACAGAGTCATGCAATATTTGCTTTTCTATGACTGGTTTCTTTCATTTGTCATCATGTACTTAATGTTCATCCATGTGGTACCATGTATCAGTACTTCAGTTTTTGAACGGGCAAATAACATTCCATTGTATGGATATACCGCATTTTATCTATCAACTCATCGGTTGATGGACATTTTGAGTTGTTTCCATTTCTTTTGGCTATTTTGAATAATGCTGCTATGAACATTTTTGTACACGTTTTTGTGTGGAAGTATGTTTTTATTTTTCTCGCATATATATCTAGGAGCGGAATAGCTGAGCCATATGAATCGCATATGTTCAAACAATTTGAAGACCTGCCAAATTGCTTCCCAAGGCAGCTGCACATTTCACATTCCCACCGGAAGTGTATGAGGGTTCCGGTTTCTTCTCGTCCTCTCCAAGATTTACTGTGTATCTTTCTGATTAGAGCTGCCTTAGAAGGTGTGAGTGGTGTCTCCTGGTGGTTTTAATTTGAATTTCCCTGATGACTATATATGGGCGCATCTTTCTGTGTGCTTATTTGCTAGTTGTATGTCTTTTTTTTTTTGGACAAATGTCTATTCAGGTTTTGGGCCAAATTTTAAAATTGGGTTATTTGTCTTTTTATTATTGACTTGTACGATTTTAAAATGTAGTCTACTGCAGTCATCCTATAGGAGTGGAATGGAGCCCTCATTCAAATTTGGTTTGAGTGTCAATACTGCTAATACCACACATGCAAGAGGGTATGGAAGGTTTTACTATGCACAAAACTGGGCTTTCTGGGTGAGTAGGGCAGCCCCCCAAACCAGTCTGAGAAGGATTTGGGAGAGTAAGGAAAGAAGATTGACTTGTCTTTTACTGTGTTTAAGAGGGTGGAGCTAGAGGGAAGAAACATTCTCTTGGAAACATTCCAGGGCTTTTGTCCTTTGAACTCTTGCCAATGCCCAAGGAGGGAGCACACAGACTGTTTTTTCAGGTTGCCCCAGTGTGTGGCAGAAGGAGAAAGGGGAGTGGGACCCTGGAGGGGTAGCCAACATAAAAGATGGAGTCACTTCTTTTTTACCTCCTGGATACAAGTCCTTATCAGATATATCTTTCACAAATATTTGCTTCCATCCTGTGGGTTGTCTTTTCACTTTCTTCATGATATTATTTACAGGAGAATTTTTTAAAATTTTGATGAAGACCAATGGGCTAACCCAAGGTCACAAAGATGTATTCCTATTTTTTTCTTCTAAGAAATTTATGGTTTTAGCTTTAGTTATATGATTCCTTTTAAGTTAATGTTGCATATGGGTATGCTTCAACTGAGATGATATGGTATCTTTGCCAAAATTTGGTTGTTCTTTTTCTGGATTTTCTATTTCATTTCCTAGTTTTATTCTTCTATCTTTAGGCTAGGATCACCTTATTTTGGTCACTGTAGGTTTATAAAAGTTTTAAAATCAGGCAGTTCTACACTTTTATTTTTTTTCAAAGTTGTCTCATTTATTCTAAAGCCTTAGCATTTTCATGTGGGTTTGGTAATGGGCTTGTCAATTTCTACAAAAGATATTGCTGGCAGTTTGATTGGAATTGTATTGAATCTATAGGTGAATTTGGGGAAGAATTGAAACCTTAATGCTATTCAGAATTACAACCCATGCACATAGTATATTTCTCCACTTCTTTCTTTCTTTTTTTTTTTTTTTTGTCTTTACATCAGCCATGTGTTTATATTTTTTGTTGTATACATTTTGCTCATATTTGGCAGCTTTATTACTAAGTAGTTGATACTTTTAATGCTATTGTACATGACATTTTTATTTTAATTTCTGATTGTTTATTGTTAGTATGTACAAACACAATTGACTTTTTATATTTATCTTATATCCCATAACCTTGTTAAACTCACTTATTCTGGCAGCTTTGTTAGTTTCACCACATATTTTTTCTGCATAGATAATCATGTTATCTGTGACCAAAGACAATTTTGCATCTTCGTTTTTAATATGGATGGGGATAATAATACTGTTATGTCAGAAGGTAGTTGTGAGGATGAAGCCATAGTTTTTATTATTATTCTGGTTCTCATTTTTCCTCTCTTCACTCTTGTTTCTCCAAGATTTCTTTCTTGCAGCCTCTGAGTTTCTAGTCTCCTCTTTGGCTTTCCTTTATGGAAACTACGGGGCAGCTGACGTTCATTCCACAGGGACTCAACTCCACCAGTGAGAACTGTCTCCTTAAGGGGGATTCTGGATCAGCTTTTGGAAAAATAATGTTTTCTCCATCTTGTTACCCTGGGTATTGATGGGCTGTCAAGATAACTTGCTTGTTCTGGGGGATCAGTCTCTGGCTGGTAACTTCTCTCTACCTCAAACACGATTTTAGTTGGGAAATATTCCTTTTGGTGATGGATTGGAAAGAAGGCCAGACTTTGGTCATTTATTAAAAAATAACGTTAAATCATCTTAGATCCTCTGGAACCCAAGACAGATATTTGGCACAAAGTGATTATTCAATGAATATTGACAGAATGAAACAACTCAGCATTTGGACCTACCTGTCTTATTTCTTTCTCAAAACTGGTAAAAGGCTTAAAGAGCTCCATTCAAATAGGACTCATAAAAGGGTTATTTATTCAACAAGACAGGCAGGGAAGTGTAGTGGTGGAGGTATGGGCTCTCTTGCCAGAGTGTTAGGTTCTAAGTCAGGCTTCTCCACATTCTCTGGATATCAGTGTTCTCATCTTTATACTGGGCATAATTGTAATACCTATTTTACTGGGTTATTGTGAGAATTAAGTGAGATAATCCACAGGAGGTGTTTAGCACAGTGCTTTGTGCAGATTAAGCTTCACATAAATGTCTGCTATTATTATTCATTCAGTGAACATTTCTAAATTGAGTGCTGACCATGTCTCACAAACTAGTCTGGGTGCTGAGGAATATGGAGCTAAATACATCATCCCAGGCCATAAAGCACACAGGCCTTCCATGGGAGAGCAGACATAGACAGCAATGAGAAATCCTGGGCAAAGGCAGTCATAGAGGAACGGTGCCCAGAACACCGTGAGGACACACAGGGGATTTTCAGTGAGTGCCTTGAATTAACAAAAGCAGGTGACCGCCCCCAAAGTCTCTTATAGAAATGTTCCACACAGCATCTGAGGATCTAAAAATCATACTCACTTTTCCCCCCAAGTCCATTTAGTCCTCGCAAGTAATGTAAGATAAAGAAAAACATTATTTCCAAAACGCTGACCTGGGAGCTGCCAATAAGGTAGAATTTTCAAGGTTACAAGGAAAATGTAGAGACTCAAACTTAAAAGGTAGTTTATGAAACATTTTCACCCCCTAAGGGAAATGGTAGAAATTCCAGTTCGAACATATAATTGTTTGGGTAAAAAAATCAAAGATAACAGAGGTATGAACTGCCTGGGGGAATTGGAAAAATCTGCTCAGGTGAGATTGCATTTGAAGGAGGTCTGGAAGGGTGAGTTGGAACACGCCAGATGCGAAAGGCAATGGAACACTCCAGGAAATGGAACACGCGTGTAGTATGGCCCGGAGTGTGGGAGACCCAGGGGTCCTGGGGGAATGCCAAACAGCGCCGCTGGGCTGCGGTGTAGGGATGAGGCCAGCAAGTGGTTTGTAGTTTGGAACTGGATGGTTGAAGGTAGGAGGAGGAGGTCTCGTATGCCCTCTTTTTTTGTAAAGATTGATTTTTATTGGTTTTTGACAGAGAGAGAGAGACAGACAGATAGAGAGAGACAGAGAGAAGGGGGAGGGCCCAGAGCAGTCTCCATTAGTTTTCCATATAGTTTCACTCCACAGGTGGACGTGGGGCTGCGCAGGGCAGGAACTGGGCCGGGAGCCTCCCACATAGGCCCCGGCAAGAACTGAACTGGGGGCACTCCCCAGCTCAGCATGTGGGTCCGCATGGGCGAGGGTTGGGATTCGATCCTCAGTCTCCAGGGCTACAAAGCGAGTGCTTCAACTGCTGAGCCATCCCCGCTTCCCCCTTGTATGCCTTCTTAAGGAGCTGAAAATGCAATCTACAGTGATGGGAAGGGTCACAGGCAGGGACAGACTAGAATTCAGGGGTGGCGAACCTTTTGGCGATTGAGTGCCAAAGTTTATGAAATAAGAGTATACTCGCTCGACTCGCGTGGCCAACCCATCGAGTGAGATAGAGGTATCGATTATTTTTATGTCTATAAGAGCATAAACAATAATTTTTTAAATGGTATCCACAGCTCCGCGTGCCGAAATAATTGCTCCGTGTGCCACTTTGGGCACGCGTGCCCTAGGTTCGCCACCCCCGGACTAGATTATTCACAGAATTTGAAAAGACTCTTCTGCTTGCTAATGGATTGGAATTGCAAAATGGACAGTAGCTGCAAGGTCCAAGGAAGCTCACAAGCGCTAGGGAAAGGCGAGTGTTCTGGACACAGGGAAACTGTTGGACCCAATGCCGCCAGGGCGTGAACAGGGCAGGTCTTTCCTGTTTTAGATGCTGGGGTCCCTGCCACATGGCCACTGGTGAATCTGTTGGAGCGGACAGGTATGACACGCCGTTTGAATGCTTCATGGTCACCGAGCCAGCTGCTGGTGGGGAGCAAGGACAAGCACAGGGACTGGGAGCCCCACCTGAGTGCACTTAGAGAATTCTTCATAGTTCTTTTCTTCTCTACCCTGAAAAATGTGAACCTGATTCTCAATTTGACCGTCTAAACCTCTCTCATGTCATTGTGTCTATCCTCCTGCTCTGGTTTGTGATCAGGGAGTCTTTAGATTTTATGACTTAGTAGGACCCCATTATAATCTTGTTTGGGGGTCCCATCGGTATCTTTAAGGATAAGGCATGCAGGCTGTGTACTCCTTTAATTACTTTTCCAAGTCATTCTCTATGTATCATTGATCCTTCTTTCTATAATTGTCTGCTTTCTCAAAAGCCAAGCCCTATAAAAGCATTCAATTAATAACCACCCTTAAGACTAATTAAAGGTGGAAGATTTATAATGTGCACCCATGTTCCATTGCTCCGAAAAGATTCTTTCCTCTTTCAGGTTCGTGCCCCTCATTTTTCATCCCCGTAACACACACATCAGGAAGTGAATGATAAATTTGCTTCATTATTGCCGCCTAGGCCTCCTGGCTCCCTCCGTCTGTCCGGATGCTGCTCAGCTGACTCATTGGCGCCCCCTGTCTGTGAGCGGGTCAGCTCTGACGCGCCTTAGAATGGGTTCTCAGTGATTCTCTTGCTTTAGTCATCAAATGTCAACAGGAAAGCTAGCGATCATTAAATGCAACCCTTGGAAGATGAGAAAAAAAGGCTCCAAGAGTCAAAGCAACTCTCCAAGGATACCCAGGCCAGAAGGATGTCCCCAGGGAGAGACACGCGCTGAAGACCATCACAGCACCCTGGTGGTCGCCATGGGGCTGGCACCGGGACGCTCTCTTTCCCAAGTGCATGGGAGCCCTCATACTTCAGTGCCTTTGTTCCCACACCCCCCGCCACCCCCATAATACCCTCGTGCGCACACATACGCTTTGCACACAGCAGGGACTTAATGTATTACAGCACATTCTAGTAAAATGTCTGACACGTGGCATTTCCACTCTTAACACTCCACTTACTATTTTTTTTTTAATTTAAAATATTTTTATTTATTTATTTTTAAGAGAGAGAGAGATACAGAGACAGAGACAGAGAGAGAACTGAACTGGGGGAGCTCCCAGTTCAGCACATGGTTCCACACGGGCCGGGGCCGGGATTCGATCCCTGGTCCCCGGCACTGCAAAGTGAGCACCCAACCCACTGAGCCATCCCGGCTTCCCCCACTTACTATTTTTTAAGAAGTGATTTTTAACGTGATCACAGGTTCATGACATAATTTCTGTCTTTCTGTCAGTCCATGCAGGGTTTATGCACAATGCGCTGTGACAGTGTTCAGGCCCTTTCTGCGCCTTCTGACAATTTTAGGAATGGAGCTGAGCAGGGTTTATGGTGCCATTTTATCGCGGGGGGCTCTGAGGTTCAAGGGAGCAAAATATCCTGCCACAGCATTTGACCCTTGACCCCCTGCACCTGCCCACGTTTGTCCCATCCGTGGTACTGAATTCCTCTAAGAAGCATCACTTCTCACGGTTGTAGCGTCTGAGGCGTCTGCCTTTTTATGATCTCCATCCCTCTGTCTTCCCCACCTCCCTCTGCCTACTGCCACCACCTTCAACAAACTGTGCCCCTCTCCTGTCTCTCTGACTCTGGGCACAATCCCTGCCGGGCGTCCTCCCCTGTGTGCTGTTCTTCCCTTAGCTCCTGCAGGTATTTCCACAAATCCGGAGTCTGCACATGTCCCAGGATGGAGCGCTTGGGACAGTGGTCTCAGTGACAGCTAGAGGTTCCCCTGGTTCTCTGCACCTGGGGAGGCAGCTGGGAGAGCCAGAGTGTCCAGGAAAGCTGGCAATGGCCAAAGGCAGCTACGCCACCCGCCACTCCAGGGGACTCCGTGGTCCTCACCTACGCCAGGCAGTCTCCTTTGCAGCCAATCCCACAGTTGGGACCAGGGAGCCCAAGGGGAAGCTCGCCTTTTTAATGTGGAGACTCCTGCTGAGGGGCAGGTGGTGGACCATGTCCTAAGTAGTTCTTCTGTCTACCTACAATAAGGGAAGGTTTATCCTGTCCCTGTGTCTGCTGGTGTCTTCCTGACGACCCCACCTTCCACCAAGTATTTCTGTCTTCTGCCTGCTCTCTGCGTGCTCTTATTCTTCAGTCCTGACTCTCATCTTTCGCCCTTGATCGCATTGGTCTAGCCCTGGTCCTGCCTCCATGCCTGCTCCTTCTGGTGTTTCATCCTCACGGACACATTTCAGGTCAGCTGAGTAAACGTGGCTCATCCCTTGCCCCAGCTTCATCTCACCAAACTGGCTAACTGGGCCAGCCACCGACTGTCACAGGCTGTCTCTTGCCTGTGGCATTTGCTGATGCTGTCTCTCCTGCCCAGAACAGTCTTCCCCGCTCATTGTCTCCCCCCTTTGCCCCATTTTCTGTCAACTGCTACCTCTCCGTCATGACACGGCTTAGATATTGTGTCTGGGCAGCCTGGCTGACACTCTCCGCAGAGGGTGGGTCGCCTGTCCTAAGTTCACGTGTCTCCTGGCATTTAATAGCCGGTTTACTTGACTGTTTTGCTCACAGAGCAGGGACCTCCCTGCTCCACGTTATGTGTCCAGAGCCTGGCATATGGTAGGGACTCCATCAGACCACTGGCAGCGCTGAGCTGTCTGTCAGCTTCTCCACCAGGCGCCTGTGTTTCTGTCCTTGAAAATGCTCACTGCTGGAAAATTGTCCTAAAGCACACTGGCCAGGTCCTGGCTCTGCTTAAAAGCATGCATTACTGGCATCATGGAGTCAAGGGAGGTAGCATGGGAAGTGCCCCCAGCCGTGGAGGCAGAATGACGGGCTCGCCTGTGTGTATCTGGAGCATTTTATCCCTGCCTTCCCCACAGCGCTTACCCCATTCACCCTGGATTTTCTGCTTTCTAGTCTTTCTCTGACCAGACCCCACTTATCCCTGGGTTCCTCTTGCTTAGCACAGGGCCTGGAACTCAGTGGGCACTAAACAAATGTTTGCATGATTACATTTCCAAGGAGCCAAAGGGGAAGAAAGGGGAAGATGTCTGTGTTCAACTGTTACGGATAGAATGCTTGTTCTCCGAATTCACATGCTGAGACCCTCCTCTCCTCACCCCCCATGTGATGGCGTTAGGAGGTGGGATTTGGGGAGATGATTAGGATTCGACGAGTTGTGAGGGTGGAGCTTGATGGGATTCGTGCCCTGTGTCCCTAATGTCACTAGAGAGCTTGCTGCCCCTCTCTGCTGTCACCCTGTGAGGGCACAGAGAGAAGAGGGCAGGCCACAACATGGAAAAGAGTTCTCGCCAGAATCCGACCATGCTGGGCCCTGATTGTGAACTTGCAGGACTGTGAGAAATGAACTTCTGTTGTTTATAAGCCACCTAGTCTGTGCTATTTTTGTTAGACAGCCCAAACTAAGACACCTTTCCCATAGTGCCTGAAAGACAAAGAAATGAGGAAGCGGTGGCCCTTGGGGGTCCTGCTGAGGCTCCCTGCTGCCCTCGCATTGTAATCCATTCTGTAAGCATCTGGGGTGGGGGGGGGGCACAGCACCACTTAGGGGGGTTTTCCCATAGAAATTCTGCTAATCTACTAAGGTGTTGCTAATACTGGGGGGCTCTGTTCCTGGAGTAAGTTGGAGGTCTTTTCTCGGACTGTACTTGAAAGTAGTTGACATCCAGTTATAAGTTCTAATGTACAGCATGTGATTGTAGTTAGCAGTACTGTATTGTATACTTGAAAGTTTCTAACAGAGGAGATGGTAAAAGTTCTCACCACACGCACACACAGAGTTAACTGTGTGAGGTGATGAAGATGTTAACTAGCCCTATTATAGTGATCACTTTGCAACATAGACGGATATCAAATCATCACATTGTACATCTTAAACTCACAATGTTATATCTCAGTTATATCTCAATAAAGCTGTAAAATGTACCTTATTTTGAGGTTACTCTTGGAATATTTAAAAATTAATTTAAAAATATAGAAGGGGTTGTATGAGAGACATAGTAGGAAAAGTAAATTCCTAAGAATCTGAACACCTAGGTTTAAACTCCAACTCTGACATTATATATGAGCTTGGGTAAATGACACCCTGTATCTGAGTCAGTTTCCACCAATGTTAAATAAGGTTGAGGATCTTGAATTAATTAATTAATTATCACATAAAGATATTTTGGGGGATACCAGGATAGCTTAGCGGTTGAGCACTTGCCTTGCAATTGCAAGGTTTGGGGTTCTATTCCCAGCCCTGGCCCCATGCAAACTTCATATGCTGAACTGCGGCACAACTGGTAACCACTGGGATGGCGACAAAGGTTCTCACCTCCCATGTGGGAGGTCCATGGTTTAGTTCCCACCCCACGAGGTCCCACATCCACCTGTGTGGAATGAAAACTATGTCATAACTAATGATGTACAACTATGAAGACTACTCTGGGCCTTCCTCCCTTCTCTCTCTTTCTCCTCTCAAACAAATAAAAAAAAAAAAAAAAAAAAAAAAAGGTATCTTGAGCATTTACCACGTGCTAGGAACCATGCTGATTTTGGGGGGATGGGGGGATACATTAATAAATACATCTATATTACCCTGAATAATTTCTTTCAAATATTTGATTCTGTGCATTTATGAATTCTCCAGGTTGACACTGCAATAGAATTATGTAGCTTTTAGGAACTACAGTCAATAACTGATTTCATCGCAGATACACTCATTATTCGCCACTAAAGAATGTTGCTAACCTCTGGGATTAAAGTCAGTCTCTAACATGGAAAGAAACACGAAGTTGCTAAAAAATTATATTGTCTACGGCCCTTTTAGCTCTGCTCATGCATGGAATTGGGGGAATAAAGTGGCTTTTTGATACAGGCATCTGAAAGCTTGCTACCAAGCATATCCAGTGGCCCTTCATTCTGAAGGTTTTGGTCTCTCATTAGGAGTGTGACCAGAAACTGTGTTAGAGCATTTCATTTGATAATTTACACACGCACTTCCGAGTTTGGGGGTAGAACTTGGTGAATACACTAATAGCCTCCTGTCCGTAATGAATAAGGAGAAACTTAGAGTTCGTGAGGCATGACAGAACCGTGAGGAGTGCCACTTTTGTGTCCCCTTCGCTGAGGCTGGTGTATCCACAGAAGACTGCCGCTCTGCTGAGGGGTCCCTGGCCCTGAGCTTTTGCAACTGTAGAATCTAGGTCTTTCCATTCATTATTGGGCTTGAGATTCTGAAGCAAAGGCCTAAGATTTCTAACCACACTTTCAGCATCAACGGGAATCATCTTCCCCTTTAGATTCAGGCTCAGTGGTCATGAGTTGAACCGCTAATGCGTGCTTGAGGCCGGCTTGAGTGGACCGTGTTGTCGCTTCCTTTCTCTGGTTCTTAGTTTCTCTGTGTGTCTGTTAGTAGTGGGTTTGAACTCCAACAGCCCTGAGCGAGGTGGCAAAATCATCTTAGCTATAGCGTGAACTCTCTGAGGAACTTTTGGAAAAAGCACCTCCTCTTTTGAGGGCCTCAGTTTCTATATAGTAAAATAAGAAGTTTGGGAGACAGTTTCTTGAACCATCGTGTTGCCATTTAATATCAATGGTTTGGGGGTCTGGAAGATTGGAGCATCTACTGGAAGGGCTCTCAACTAGCCTGAGAGAAGCGGTGAACCATTGGATAAAAGGAGCAGCTGCCATTGCAGCGCATCTTCAACCTGGAAGACAGCCCTTCCTGTTTCCTCTGTGGGTATTACGTTTGCATATTGAAAAGTAGAGGAAGCACAAATGGAAAGGGACCGGAGATGCTGAATCCTCCCTCTGAGAACAATCTGTGGCTGAAAATAGGAGACCGTTCCTAAGACAAAATCAGCAGAAACTCTCGGCAGTCAGATCATCTGTCGCTTTGACAATGGAGTTGAGGCCCCTTAATTGAGCACAGCTCTCGGTGGGGGCGGGTGACACTCAGCAGCGGCTTGAGCAGCAATCACCCTGCTTTCTGTGCTCCAGGAAGTGTTTTGAGTCCGTCAGCAAACCATCCATCTGCTCTGCCTTCCTCCTTCCTGAAACGAGCATCTGCTGAGACGCCCAGGGCTGAAGGCCAGGAGCCATGTGCTTAGAGCTCCCCGGCCCCGTGGCACGTGGGTGATGGGCAGTGATTTCCAAAACGAGCTCCCTGCGCCTCCTGGGACTAGCCACGCACGAAGGAACCAAGAGTTTTTGGACTTGCTGTGGTCCTCCTGTCGCTGCTCTGCTGAAATGAGCTGCTAGCCAGTGTCCCAGCATTGTTCTGCGTGGGAAGGAGGCTTGTCCTGCTCCCAGATCCCTCTGCGTCATTCGTGTGAACGCAGGCCATTGGGAAGGTCCATGGTGGCTTGGATTGTCGTGGACAGTGTGGCCACCTACGAAGTGGGCTGTGTGTCTTCCCTACCTCTCACTTGGCCATGAGCTCCGTCCATTCATGAGTGTTTTATTAGGTGTTTACTATGGGACGAATACCTCCCTTCTGCACATCCCTTTTAGAATGTAAGTTCCAGGAGAGTCAATGTTCTGTCAGTTTGGTTCATGGGTGAATATCGAGTGTCTATAAAAATGCCTGGCACATAATAGACGTAATTAGAAGAATGAGGCTAGGGGCTGGAGATATTAAAATAGAGGCTGTATACCCTCTCTTGAGGGCCTTGCAATGAAGTGAGGGAGACAGAATAGGCAGATATTGATGGCAAAGTGATAAATTGTAGAATGTGGAGATACGTGCTTGAGAGAGGAGAGAATTCGGTCTTTCCGGGGATTTGAGAACCAGGTCAATGGCTGGAAGCCTTAGAAAAGCACATTTCCTTTCAGTACAAGTGAGAAGCTTCTAGCAAGCCCCTCTAAGATAGCTAGTGACTTTTTACCAAAGGCTCGATTAGCAGCTGGAGATGTGATAGCATGAGCACTCCAGAAGATGGGCCACATGGAGATTTCTGTGCAGTGCCCTGCATGCAGCTTCTACGGGGTGCCAGCCAGCTGCTGCAGGGGGATCGGAGGCTGAAGGGCAAGGCCGCACTCCAGCGTGTATCAGGGTTGAGCAAGAGTTCATTTGAGCAAAGATTCTTGTGATTCTTTTTCTTTTTAGTGACTGAGCTCAGTATCTATAAGTTTCTTTCCAAATCCTATGACCTACTTTAAACCAAACCATGCTAGCATTTTGCATTCGATTTTAGAATGATAGGGCTGGGGAAAACCTTTGCTATCATCTCTAATGGTGATTCTTAACCTTTTGGACATCTTTGACCTATTTAAAAATGTTACAGCATTTCCCCAGGAAAACGCACATATGTCCTTATAACAAAATGCTGTGTGCAAGACACCTCTGAGAGTTTGCACTTTCCACAAAGCCCACTGAAGAGTCCTTCAGCAATCTGTGGACTTCAGGGTTAGAGTCCCTGGTGTAGTTCCACCCTAAACTTCACAGGTGGGGAATGGAAGCCAGGAGGCAGCATTGCGGGGAGGAAGGTCCAGGAGGCAGCATTGCGGGGAGGAAGGTCCACAGAGTTAGAGTTAGAAGGTCTTTATTCAAGTCTTGGTTCTGACTTTCATTAATGTGCTCTTGGGTGCTTGGAATACTGAGGGAAAGTTTTATATAGTATGCAATGAAAGACATATTAAAATATTACAAAAAATGCCTTTTCAAGTCTTCCTGAAATAGAGAGAGAGAGATAAGAGATAAAACAGGTAACAGAAGCAGAGGTGTAGAAACTGGATGCAGGGGAAGCCGGGATGGCTCAGCAGATTAAGCGCTCGCTTTGAAGCCCAGGGTACTGAGGATCGAATCCCGGCCCAGCCTGTATGGACCCATATGCTGAACTGGGGTGTGCTTCCCAAACTCGGTGAGGAGAAGTTGAAAAGGAGATCAGTGCCACGCATATAGAACAGAAACCCAATTATCAGAGCCCAGCAGCTTACATCAGAACCACAGGTTTATGGCTGGACCAGTGCAGCATGGCAGAGCCCTGGTCTGAAGGCATCCCACTGGAACACTCTACCCTGCCAGGCCTCCTAGACTTCTACCCTCACGTTCTAATGGGCTAGTCTACGCTTACAATGAGAAAATGATACTGTGGCTACTTCATATGGGAGAGTGGTATTATTAGGGTTACCAGACGTCCTGCTTTTGGCGGGACAGTCCCAATTTTTAACAATTTGTCCTGCATCCCGCGGCATTTTAAAAAAGTCCCAATTTTTGGAAAGAACGTGACAAGCTAGGGAACGGCGGGAGATAGACCAAATTTTTAATCAAGAACCCCCTCCCCCCCGGTCAATGGTGTCCCGCTTTACCAAAGTTAAATCTGGTCACCTTAGTATGGTAATTGCATGCCTGTCATTGACAGTGGAAGGCGAGGCTTAGTGTATTTGTATGACCAAAAAGATTCTCTGGGTTGAGGTTGCCCACTGCTGCCATGGTTATGCCAAGTTGACAGCCTTCTGTTGAACAACAGCTTCTTGATCTTTCTACATGACTCCAAAGTCTATAAAAGTGATGTTTGCCTGGAAGGAAGTCTCAGAGTTAATAGGGCAGCACATTCAAATACTATGGAACTTAATTTCTTTGTTTATATCATACAGAGAATCACAATTACATCGCTTACAGTTGTACCAAAATGTTACAGAATGTTACTTCCACATAGTTGCTTTGTAAGCTGGTGGGGCTTAACCTGTTAAAATGAGCATTAAACGTGGTTCTGCTCAAAGGGAGAGGGTTAGTAACATAACAGACTTTCATAACTGCTAGGAAAACTGTAGCAGTACCCATAATGAGTCTCTATTATTATTCATTCACAAGTATAATGGAAAAACTAAGAATCACCAGGTTTGAGGCAAACTCAAGAACATGGAAAAGATGAACAACAGAGCAAATTCATGGTGCACAAGATGCTTAAAAGCACACAAAAATAAATTGTCATCTTTAGATTTGAAAGTATGTTATGTCAATATAATGCAAAAAGGTCAATATAAAAAGTGATTAGTCTGCAAATAAGAACTAGACATGGGAAATTAAAGAAATATGATGCTGTCTTGCCCTGTGCAGCCCCGCACCCACTTGTGGAATGAAACTATGTGGAAAAACCAATGATGTGCAAATATGGAGACTGTTCTGGGCCCTCCTCCTTCTTTCTCTCTCTGTATCTCTCACTCTGTCAAAACAATAAAAATAAATCTTAAAAAAAAAAAAGAAATATGATGCTGATATCAAAATGTCAATGGCCAAAGTTTGGGGAAGCCGGGATGGCTCAGTGGGTTAAGCGCTCACTTTGCAGCACTGGGGACCAAGGATCGAATCCCAGCCCCTGCCTGTGCGGACCCATGTGCTGAACTGGGGAGTGCCCCCAGTTCGGTTCTCTCTCTGTATCTCTCTCTCTCTCTCTGTCAAAAAAATAAAATAAAATAAAATAAAAACAATAATAATAATAAATAAATAAAAGGGCTGTTGTGAGGCACTGTTTCTGCTATTTGTATAAAGAGATCATTTAAAAAATGTCAGTGGATGGTCTAAATAAAGATATCAACACAACTGGCTGATTAGAAATCTAGGATCTAAAGTAAACAAACAAGTGGAAAACAGAAGCAAATTAAGAAACACGAGGATAGATTTAGGGGTTCAACACCTATCAAACTGCAATTCTATAGTACAAGGAGAAAACAGAAATAATACAGGAAAATAAAATAATCAAAGAAATAAATGGAAGATTATTTTCTGAGCTGAGAAATTGAATCTTCACACGGAAAGGTTGAGCTGGATTAATCAAAAAAGATATATCCTGGATTAATGAAAAATATATATTTCAGAAATCCTAGGATAGAAGGAAAATCTTGCAGGCTCTAAGAGAGAAAAACACATGTTATTTACAAAGAAACAAGCATATACCAACTTGGATTATTTTCATTAGCAGCTTTGGGGACAACAGATACAGAATGTTCTCTTCAAAATTCTGAGAGAGAATGGTTTAAATCTAAAATCCTATATCCAGATAAGTCATTGACCAAGTTAAAGACAAAATAAAACAATTCTAGACATACATGATTTCAGAGCTTACTTCTCAGATATCCCATACAACTATATATATATATATATATATATATATATATATATATATATTAGGAGCTATTTTAGTAGAATAAAAAGAAATCCATGAAAGAAGATTACATAGGGCATAAAAAAGAGGGCATCATTGAACGGCCTGAATGAATTGAAGAAAGCTACAAAGAAATGGAAAGAGATTTCATTAGACTTTGTTGCTTGAAAATTATTATTATTATTTAAGATTTATTTTTATTGCTTTTGACAGAGAGAGAGAGAGAGAGAGAGAGAGAGAGATACAGAGACAGAGATAGAGAGAAGGGGGAGGGCCCAGAACAGTCTCCACAGTTGCACAATCATTGATTTTTCCATGTAGTTTCATTCCACAGGTGGGCACAGGGCTGCACAGGGCAGGAACTGGTCTGGGGTCTCACCCCGGTGATGACTGAACTGGGGGCACTCCCCAGCTCAGCATATGGGTCCACACAGGCCAGGGCCGGGATTCAATTCTCAGTCCCTGGGGCTGCAAAGTGAGCGCTTAACCCACTGAACCATCCCGGCTGCCCTGAAAATTCTTATTTTTATAAAAGGGCTTTTTCTTTCTTTCTTTTTTTTAGTGAGTCCAATCATATTGGTTCTTTATATTTTTAAATGAACATAGACTCAGTATGGAAGACCTGTAGAAGTTACAGAAGAGGTTTTAAATGTTATAAAACTTGGCAAAGAGTATAAATAATATTTAACTAGTGTTAAAGTTTTTTAAAAAGGAGGCCATTAAACGGGGGTGCTCTACTGTCCTGGGTGCTTCCGTAAGCAAATTAAAACCCAAGCCAGAGTCAGTGCCCTTGAATCTGAGAAAGTGAAACATAAGGACAGCCAATCACAAACAGTCAACTTGGTTTTTCCAAGAAGTCAACTGCGTAAGCTGTGGCCAATCAGATCATTGCTTTGCTTTGTTTCCCCATTTTCTCTAGAAAAATCTCTCCTCTAGTTCCTGTCATGGAGTGCTCCTAACCACTTTTGGTTTGGTGCTACCCAATTCAAATGGATGTTTTCCCACATAAGCTTTAATGCGCCTCACTTTACCTTTTGACATTAGTAAGAGAAGAAGAGGAGGAAAGAGATGTTGAAGTTGGTATAAATATGCTAATTTCTTCATTGTGCATATCCTGATTTTATAGTGTAAATTCAAGAGGTTCAATCTAACATCAACAAAGCAAGTAAGAGGGGTTTAATAACATCATTCAACCTCACAAGGAGAACTTGAAAACAAGCTATGAATAGTAGCTACTTATGGGCAGTGGGGCTGAGTATTGGGAAAATGGGATTGATTTTACTTTTCATAATCCTCTGATAACATAAACATCAGTAGGAAACAATTCAGCCTTTCCTGTCATAAAATCCCAGGCTGATGAGGTCTGCCCGATCCTGGGGTTTGAATTTCTTCGTTATTTATAATCAAAGTGTTTTATACGTTCCTCTGAAACTTGGACCCCTTAGAATAAGGTGACCAGACATCCCGCTTTTGGCGGGACAGTCCCGATTTTTAACAATTTGTCCCGCGTCCCGCGGTGTTTTAAAAACTCCTGATGTTTGGAAAGAATGCCTGACAAGCTAGGGAACGGCGGGAGATAGACCCAATTTTTAATCAAGAACCCCCTCCCC
>PVKE010015603.1:6596-33312 GCA_004027555.1 Craseonycteris thonglongyai
CTTCAGTGCATAGTTATTTCTATTTTACTTTTTGACAGATAGAGAGAGAGACAGAGACAGAGACAGTTAGAGAACCAAACTGTGGGAACTCCCCAGTTCAGCATGTGGGTCCTGCCTGGGCCGGAGCCGGGATTCGATCCCCGGTCCTCATGGCCTCAAAGCGAGCGCTCAACCCGCTGAGCCGTCCCGGCTTTCCCTACAGTGTTTATTTTTAATCAACATCATCTGTTAACATTTTTCTGATTCAAAAAACTTTAATATTTATTTTTCATTTAACCACTTTTATTTAGTGATGTCTTATTTATTGATTTATTTTGTTCATATATATTGCATTGTATACTAGGAAAATAGACTCATATTTTTTATTATCATTCCTTTCTGAATTTCTTGCAAATCACTGAGGAAAATGCAATGTAAAATCTTCTCTCATCTTTTCATGGTTAAATATTCAAGTATCGTAAATTGGTAATCAAAAATAACCTACTTGGTTTGATTTAATAAATATAAGGGATTCTTATTTATGAAATAATTGTATTCCTAACATTGGTAAACCAAAAATATGCTACCACTTCAAAAATGTTAGAAATATTTGTTTAATGAGTAATATTTACAAGTGAATCCTATTTTACATGTTGAAAGGGAATTTTAATGGATTTTTTGGTAAATATCACTTTATTTTGACCACCCATTATTTTAAAGATCAAATTTGCATAACAAAGGTATGTTATATGAATAATTTATTTAAAACTATAATTCTGTTTACTCCTACCTGAGAGAAAAAGTGCTATTTTTTTCTTTCTTTTTTCCCCCTGAATCCTACTCTCCTAACCATCCCCAGAACCTCCTCAGTCCCGGGCCTGCATGAGCCTTGGAGAAAGAGTTTGGATACTGGTGCCTCTATGTCACACGTACCTCTTTTGCAGGGTGACAGAGGACAAGTGAGCCGCAATCTCATCAAGAGCAACTGGAAAGGTCTGCGAAGAACTCACCCCGTGTCCTTATTAGAATTGCATAAGAGAAAACGAGTCAGAGGTGAACATCAGACTCCATGAAAAGCTACCCTCTCGGAATCGGATATGACATTTCATTTCAAGGAAGGACGGTGTCATGTTGTGGTTCTGAGCACGGGCTCTGGGATCGTAGAGCTCAAAGTGCACATCTGACATGTACAGATGTTTGACTTGGGATAATTTGTTTAACCTTTCCTTAGCCTTCATTTCCTCACTTGCAATAGAGCCCTGAAAGAATGCCTGCCCTCTGGAATTACTCTCCAGAGAGTTAATGAGCTAATACATGAATCACGAAACTACCTGGCACCGCAGAGTAGGGACTGAATAAGAGCTGTTGGTTTGTTGTTGCTTTGTTATCATAATCACGCGAGGAAAAATAGGGGAGAAAATACAGAAAACTATAGGGGAAAACAGTCCTTACCTGGATAGAATTAGGAACATGGCTGTCAGAGAAGGGCAGCCCACTATTTGTTATGAATCTGTTTCTAAATATGGTACTTTGAAGGTACTTTTCTCCTAGTAACGTCCCTTCTGACTCAACTACATGCTATTTATGGAACTCGTATCATTAAAACGATAAAACTAAGAGTAGTCTAGAAGTTAGCACTCCTGACTGAAGTATACTGTTTGTAAAATTTTCACACTGGATCTGAGTAGCGTATCTCAGAGTGAACAATGCACGGAAGTGATTGCTGACTTCTGAACAACAAATGTCTTGAGAAATTTGTTTCGTAGGTTTCCATATAGTGAATTATCTCTAAGGAGACACTTTGCCACTTAGGTGACCATGTTTAATTCCCAACATGTGTGATCTGTTTGCAGATGTAGTTGTTTTATTTTAGTTTTTCCTTGCATTTTTAAGAAGCCATCTAGCTGGGGAAAATTGGCAAGTGTCTGTTAACACGTTGTGTATGGCGGGGTTTAAATCCCTCATACCCCTCTGTTCCGGCAGGTATTTAAACGAGACCACGTTGAAATGAACTCTTCTCTTTAAAATGCTATTGCTTCCATATTATTTATAACTTTTCAATGAAATTTTTTGTACTTACTCATGTAAATTTATCCATTGATAATATTTGCTTGTTATGTATCAACCAAACCTAGTTAATTAAATAAATCTTGCAAAAAATTAAAGGTCAAGTGTAAAAATGAGAATTCTCGTTACCCATCCTTAATGCATGGCTCAGGAAAAATGAAGATTCTTGTGATCCGTACACAATGTGTTAAAAATAAGTTAGATATTCATAATTCCTACTCATTCATTACCCATGCCCTGTTATTATGATTTGAGTATCTCTACATGAGGTCATTTTGGATAATGATTTTATCTTCTAAGATTCATCATCTCTACTCTGACACAGTGATGAAAATGTCTAGGAAAAATATATTAATATAACTTTTGAGGAATAAAGTGATTTAAGGCAAAGTATCTCTATTAAATTGTGATTTTTTAAAATATAGCTCAGGTAAAAAAGTACAACTGCTCTTAGAAATTCCAGTTTCCTTTTTTAAGAGAATAAGGAAGGCTATTGAAAAGCACACTATTCCACTTTTTAAAATTATGTGCAGTATCTTACAGCGTCACTACTAGGTGATTTGTATTTCCTAGGAAAATGACCTGGCCTGCTCTAATATTCTTTTACATAATAGATTTAATAGAAACTATCTGCATTCTCTCCTGAAGTGCTTTCCAGAATTATTTTTACAGAAATAATCTCCAGAACTGCTGTCCTTCTATCTATCACAAGGTCATAGGATGTCGAATGAGAGAAGCGTTTATCTTTGCGATTAAAGCCCACGGGTTCTCTAGCCTCCTCTGGACAAGCACAGTTCCGGGTGCAGGGGTTTATACGTAGATTTTGGGTGGCTTTTCTCCCATCCCTGGAGCTAGCAGCATACCAAGATTCTCCCCCTTAATTTCCAGCAACGCTGAGAGCCTCAGACACCGTCAGTCATGTCAGAACACATCGCGCCCAGAAGGGGAGGCTGCCTTCTGCTAGAGCTGTAACCATCCGTGCTTCACAGACAGAGCAGGGACCTTGGGAGAGAGGCTCTGTGAGTGTGGATCTCACTGGGGACAGTCCCCACCTCTAGGCCCCACCTCCTCCCACCCCAGCCTCTGTCGGCTTTACCCTTCTGGGCACCTGCACACAGTGTTGTAACAGAGCGTGTGATGTTACCTGTGCACAGACTAGTTCCGGGGAAGGCACATCACCATTGTCCAACTGCCATTTGATTTGAGACCAATAACGTTTTACAGTTTTTAACAGTAAGATTTTACATTTTTAACCATCATAGAAATTTATTAGAAGTTAAGTGTCAGGGTATTGGGGTGAGTGTGTTTGGTTAACACATACAATTGTAATGAGTGGCATCAAGATACAAGTTCATGGGCTAAAAGGTACACGTGAATCTAAGATTTGAAATTTGTAATTTAGCAGAAAGGATACTTTAAAGTCATTATTTGGTCTATTTCACGAATTCCCACGGTCTTGTCACCATTCAATTCGTGAGCACTGCACAGATCATCACTAACAGGTAAATGTGTGTGTGTGTACCGAGAAACTTGAAGTGAAAACATAATCACCTTTTCATGGGGTACTTTTCTATTAGCATTTTAATTGGAGGATCCCTCAGAGAGAGGAAACTATCCATTTATTAGAATGTGGCAGCCCCAGGGCCACACGCACCGAGGCCCGCCGCCGGCACCCTGTGCTTGGGCCTGAAGCGAGGGCACCGCGGCCCAGATGGAAGAGAAAACATGGCCCGAGCAGCACTCCTCTTGTCACAGAAGCTGTCACCTGAAATGTGGCCTCCGGCGTGCTTCTCTGGAAGGCAGGGCGTCCTGACCTTTCATTTCCCATCAAAGGCAGAGCAACTGGGAGGCATTCTTCACTGCCTGAGTGGAGAATTGCACAGAAGCCTCCTTACCAAGGCAACGCCAGCAGAACGGGAGCCCAGCTGAGCCAGCCTTGCCCAGAGTGCAGAGTGGGCCCGCAGGAGCTGGGCCCGCAGGAGCTGGGCCCGCAGGAGCTGGGCCCGCAGGAGCTGGGCTGGCTCCGGAAAATAGCGGCAGGTGCGCGCCCCTACTCACAATCCCAGGGTAGTTGCAACTAAGGTGCTTGAGGCAGGAGCACGGATGGTACCTGGTTTCTGTTTCGCAATACCCTGTCTGCGTTCTTGGAGAAGTGAACTCACCAGAGTCGTCACTAAGTGTGCAGGAAAGCTTTCAGAAATCCGAGAGCACGTCCATTTACGGCTTGTCAGACAGCAAGGACTTCACTCTCGTTCATGCGGAGGCACGCCTTTTGATAATGAGCACCCTATAAGACTTGTCTTAAATGGAGTGATGTGCAGCAGGGGGGTGGCTTTGGCTTGTCCTGTGTCATGCCTAGCACATCTCCAGGGTCTCAGTGTGAGATCTACAGAGAGGGGCCCACTTCCCTCTGACATCGGACCCCACGTGACCCAGATCACGTAGGACCCAGAGCTCTTTGGGCATAAGTTTGGGGCACTGAGAAACGGTTCTGTACGCCCTAAGTTACTGCTTGCACAGCACCGCTTTAGGGGCTGGGGGCGGTGCACATCCACCGCCGAAAAGCCTGAAAGAAATAATTACGAGAAGGTGTGAAATACCCCCGAGACTCTCAAAATAATCAGAGAGGTCTTTGTATTAATAGATGGTTATATAGGGAACCCGTGACAATATAGGCCAGCGGACGCTGAACTCATATCAACGTGATCTCCATCAAACCCATAGTTTGGGGCAGCTTGGGGGCATTTGAGTTACAGACACTAATAAAGCTGTTGATAAAGATAGCATCCTGCCTTCTGCTCAGATGGCGGAAGCGTCCTGAGACACTGTTAGGGCATAACCGACGGAGGCTGCCCATCCAGACATTTGGGGTCAGAGGCTCCACGTCATCTTTGAAAGCTGAGCTCACGGTCACAGGCAGGGGACCCTTTCATTAGGCAGCTCTGGGCCCCAGAGGGGGTTTTCTGGATGATAGAAGGAAGGGAAGTGCCACGTGGGTCAACAACCTCCTCAAACATATGGATACTATTTCCCAGTGCTATGCGCACTCTACCGGGGCAACCACTCGTTCCAACAGTCCTCCCGGCCCTCTGCTTAGGCCTTTGAGGTGCTGACTGGTCATCTGGCTAGAACTGAGGGGTCTCACAGTCTTGACGCAGGAAGAACATGAGAAAGAGGATCAGAACCGAAGCCACACCCCTGCAGGGACAAGGGAGTCGTGGGCTGGGGGTGAGACACGGCTGTGTTCCCTCGCTGCAGCTCTTTGCTGCTCTCTCTCGGGTGACAGGGCTGACGTGTCTACCACTGGACACTGACACTTTGTCACGGGCGTGAGCATCTCAGCACACACTTCAGGAGAACATTTACAGTAAAACGCTGCAAGCTGTGGTCACTTATTTTTGACTGTTGAGTCTCTTTGATCCTATTCTTGTTATAGGCTGTGATTTGAAGAAACAGAGAGCATTGACTGTGACATTTCTTTTGTTTTTCCTTTTTTCCTCTGTCTTTTCTCCCTGCAGCTTTTCTTTGGTGGTGGGCGGGGGGTGCTAACTAAGTCAATGCGTTATAGTTGCTCTTAAAGAAACAGGAGAGAGGTTGAAAATATACTGTTAGGCACCAAACAACAACACATGGGCCCCCTAAATCTTGATGACACTTTGAAATTAGAGCTTTCCACCCTTGAGTCAAGACAAAAAGCAGGTCCTTATTTACCCTGACACTCAGGTGAAAGTACCAAGCAGGTCACAGCCTCATGATGACCTGAGAAAAATCTCTCCACAGTCCCAACCCCAAATGACACATTTAAAAACCGTTATTTCTCTTTTAAAACTGTTATTACATCCCCATGACATTTATTTTGGAACTGGAAGTTTGTGGTGGTCACTTTTATTTTTTTTAATTTCTGTGATTACAAATAAACGAATATAAGCGTGTGGTGAACCACCTAGAGATTTGTTTTTAAATGGAGCTTCACCACAAGACTTCAGAGACTGCTTTGCACTTTCATTTATGATCCTGCTTATGCCGAATGAAGGCAAATGATACCACAGCAGCCCGAAAAGGAAGATTATACAGTGGTTCCCATCGGAAAGGGGACAAGAGAAATAAATCATTTGGGGACCTACGAAATGTAGGCATGCCTGGAACCCAGAGCACTCATGCTGTGGCAGCTAGGTCAGATTTATGTCCGGGGAGGACGTATTATGCAGATTCCATTTTCTGTGCACAGGCAGACTTGCAGCCATTCATCAGCAGAAAGCACAGCAGTTAAAAAAAAAAGCAATGCAGAATTTTCTGTTGATTCTAGCAGTAAGTGGATTACGTATCTATTTATTGCAGGTTTCAATAACACTGCTATGTGAAACTTATCTTCAAGTGAACAAACAAGACAGTTGTAGCATTACCAAGGGACACCTTTTTAAAATTTGTATCCCAGGGTTGACCAAGTTTGGGGTTTTCTGAGGCCTGCCAATTCCGAACTGGCAAGCAAAGCTTTAAGATGTTAGCACATATTTTCGTACCGCTGGTTTATACCGAAGAGGTTTGTACTTAGTTGCATGTTTTCACAAGTTCAAGTAACATAAATAATTTATGTAACGCTGGAAGTCTGTTGATGTATTTTTTCCTTTTAAAAGGAGTCATGGTGGGTAACCTCCCAGATGGCCCCAACCATCCCAGCAGAAACTCGTTTTTATAGAATGTGGCAGCGGTGATGGGTGGGGTAGGGGGCCACCTCACCAAATGTCCAGGTAGCAGCTGTAGTGGCGAGTCAGAAAGTCAGATGGTGGGAGTGTGCTTGGGAATTCCTAAGAACCATGGAGGCTGTTGGGAATGAGGACACATGTGATGTTATGTTGGTGGGGACTTTGAGCTAGCTGAATTTCAATGCAGGTGTCACGAAGACTGTCATTTAGCTGGCACACCAGAGTGGCACGTTCAAGTTTACACATCTTCATAGCAATTATAAATACCAAGTGGGTGTTGATAAAACCCTGGGTTCCCAATGGCCTGATGCACGCATCTCACCCCATCCCTGGTTCCTTTGTAGCCTCAGGTTCTGCTTGGTCTTTTTTGCCACCATGTTACTCCGCATGTCATCAATATCCAGGCCACGTGGACCATCGTCACTGCTGGACCTCATTTACTAAAGCAAAGGATCCCTTCTGTGATTGCTTAAACTTGTGGGAGTTTTCTGACGTGCACATCACATCAACTGCATTCCACTTGCATTAATCCTGTTTTTAATCACTGATCTCCAAGACCAAATAGCTGGTGGGTGGATGGGGAGCACGGCTGTCCTTCACTCTAGGAGCTGGGCTGGTGCTTGTGGCCATAATACCTGCACTTTTCATGGCTACTAGGGGTAGGACGCTCCTGAACTTCCTCACTGGCGATTGGAAAAAGAGGAACGGCCAGGTGCTGAGTTAGCTGAGAACATCTCTTCTTCAGAAGCCCTTCCATCTGACATTAGGTCTGTTACCTACAAACACCCTTCCTATTCCTTCAGACTCCCAGGTTTCATGAAATTCATGTGCTGCATTAAAAAAGGAGGTAAGCTTAGTTATTTCCTCCTCCTTATGTATGACTTATACTCCAAGTGTTCCTTCAAAATAGAGATGCTATTCCAGACAGCAGTCAGCTTCACAACTGTCACCTAAGGTAACAGTTACTCTTGAACAGCACCTGAAAACACAGTGGGGCGACATTTGTTTATTGACTTGATTTGCGTGTGCTCTAGGTAAATTTGGGAGCAAAGGAATTTAAATTAAACAGGAACAACAAAAAAGGTATTTCCCCATTTAGCTCAATCATAGAAATCTTGATGGTAGAAATGGTTTCTCAACAAATGCACTTTATCATTTCCTTTTCTATCGTGGAAGCTGATCACAATAAACCATGAAGGTCTTGATTGATTTTTGCAGCTATTAGATTATTTTAAGCAAAACAAAGAAAACAAGTACGGAATAAACGAATCGGTCTCCTTATAAAGACGTGGCTCCAGGCCAAAGCCCTAGGCATTTCTTTCATTGTACATACTTGTTCTAGAAAGATAACATGGCTTTTCCAGGCACTATTTCAGATTCCTCCCACCCCCCGCCCCATTTCCAAACTCATTGTATATTCAAGATAGTCTTTCTTATCTTTGCATTTTGCATTCTGAGAATTCATGTTTGAGCAGCACACAACCTTTAGAAAAAAATTAGAATGCATTAAGCTGCACTATTTCCCTTTTTATAAAGGTCCCTTTAGCTCAGAGATTGTTATATAGAGCAATTCATGGGTCAGTCTGCCCTCATCCACGTGCCTTGAGCATCCTGACTGGACCCTGCTGTCCAAACATCATTTAAAAGAAGAGCTCTAACCCTAATGTGTTAACGTGACTCCGATCTCAACGATGCAGGACATTTCTCTTAGTACAAGCTTCATTCTCCTTGGGCTGCTTTCAGCCAATGAGTTCCTGTGGCCCAGGCCCCGGTCCAGACTAATGCTGCCCAGTGGCCAGTCTCTGCTCTGGGGCCCCGTGCAGGTTTGACCAAGATCTTTTCAGGGCTGTGCTGCAGCTTGAGCCTCTGCCAATCAGCTTCTCACCCTGTGCTCCCTCCTTCCCTGGGGGTCAGGTCGGTGCTGTGGCTGGAGGCTGTTACACATACTTCTGCTCCCTCTCCCCGGTACCCTTCACAGATGTTTCTCCAGCAAACTTCTCACACCTCTAATTGTCCTAGTGTCTCCTTCCCAGAGGACCCTAACCGACGCAGGTGGAACCAAGAAAGGAGGTGGTCAGATGGAATGTGGGCACCTGATTACCGGCCAGAATCTGGCTTGCAAGGAAGTTCGCCATAGGCTAGACTTCTATGTAGCCAACATTCACTTAGATTTACCGACGTAATGAACACTTGCAATGTGTTCCTGCTCTTCCTGCAGGACTTGGCTTCTATTGGAGGTGACTCTACCTATACGTTTTATCTAATATTTCCAAACACATCATTTAGAGGTTGAATGACCTGGATGGGCTTCTTAAGAGTCTACCGAATGGGGATAAAATGGTGCATAGCTACCATAGCTGAGTGGTCACAATGACATGCACAAGGACTTCTGAGACAACATACTATCTGACACATAGGAACCACTGAATAAATAGTACCTGAAATTATAATTGATTTCATTTTTTGCTGTTACAATTTTAGAAGAAATATATGCCTTTTGCTTACATATTGCATATATCACACAAACTAAAAAACATACGGATCACCTTCCCATTTAAAATTGTTACTTTCACTTTCATTCAAGTTTCTATCCCAAACATAAAGTCAACTTAAGATATAGTTTGAGACCATTTAATGCTGTAACACATTGATTTATGTCAACTAACACCTGGCTAAGTTGAAACATCAAGCATTCCTTTGCATGGTGAAGAAGGTAGTTTTAAATTTGTTGTAAAATATTTAAACTGTATAGTCAGTAGGTTCACATATCCAAAGCAAGACAATATTACATATCAAATAAATCTAAGGTAGAGGAAAAATAATTTTCTATTTCAAGTCACTAGTAGTAGTTCAGGTTATTGAGGTTATTGAATGCTTGATTTCAAAATGTGGTTATTGTTTAAGAAGTCAAAACAACTGTTAATTTGATGTCAAATATAGATGTAATAATCATTATTTTTATTTGAAATCTAAAGTGCAACACTTATTTATTCCAGCTTAATTCAATTAACCTTTGAAGAGCTGTAAGTGCTGTATATGTGAGGACCAATTATCATTTTGCTTTAATGGTCTGAATCTGGCTACATCTCTGGGTACCAAAGTGAACAGTTTATGTTGAGTTTCTAAATTAACAGACTAATGTACACTTTCAGAAAATGTAACAAGTATACATTAATATGTGCCAAACATTATACTAAGTTCTGGAGATATGAGGGTAAGATATGGCAGGCCCTTTACAGTCTCTTAGGTGTGCCGAACATTCAGTTGTAGACATGGAAGAAAAAATCTTAGTAATTAATTATAGCACACACACACACCCCAAATAATATTGATATCTTATTCAATAAGAAACAATCCTTGATTTTCTTGATAGTTAAGTTTATGTGTCAACTGGACTCAATTTCTGAGCGTATCTGTGAGGGAGTTTCTGGGAGAGGTTGCCATTAGAGTGGGTAGACTGAGTGAAGTGGGAGAGCTCCCGATGTGGGGTCATCACCCCATTCATGTGGGGCATGAACGGAGCACCAGAGTGGATGAGGAGGATTCGCGCTCTTCCTGCCGGCTACCTGCGCTGCACTTCAATTTCTGCCTGTCCTTGGTGCCCTGGCTTTCAGACCTTCAGATGTGAACTGGAACTGATGACATTTACTCTACAGCTCTCAGGCCATTGAATGGCACCCCTGGCTCTCTTGGATCTGCAACTGATAGAGGGCAGACCATAGGTGTTCTCAGCCTCATGATCACATGAGCAAACTTCTTAGAATGCACCTCTCTGCCTCTCTCTCTCTCTGTCTTCCTCTTTTTCTTTCTCTATCTCTCTCAAAGGGTCAACATTATGTATATTTATATTAACTATATCTATCTATAGCAATCTATATCATCTATATATTCTATTATATCTATATCTATTTCTATTTCTACTCTATGTTTCTGTATAAGATGATACTTTTGTCTAAAGTTGTTTGACCAAAAATTAGGGATCATTTTATACACGGAAGTAACCTGTATATTGATTTCTTAATATTGGGTTAAAGAAGCATGGGTTGTGTTATACATGAGAGCATTTATACATGAAAGAATATGGTATGTCATCTACATCTATACCTATATTTATGTCTAATCCATTATATCTCTATCTCTGCATCTCCTGTTGGTTCTGTTTCTCTGGAGAAGAGCAACTACTACGATTCTTAAACCCAATGTGAAACAATCAACATGTCAATTGAGATTTGCCTTTTGGCCCAAACTTTGGTTTATTTTGTTAAATACTACATGTGCATTACATGTACATGATCGTGGTGATACTCGTTAGGCATAGAAGTTTAAATAGTAAAAGCTTAAAAACAAAACAAATGCAATAAAGTACAAATTTTCCCTGAGTATATATGGGCCCTGGAATGGCAATGAGATGAAGCAGGATTTGCCTGTAGACAGTGAATAGATTGAGCATTACTGAGCCCAGAGGACACACACAAATAGGGATACATCAACATTTTAAATATTTTTATACTAATTGGTACAGTAGGAAAAACATATACTTAACACATTGTAGTACAATAAAATATATTTATATTTACATATACATTTATATTTACATTTACATTTATTCACTCTTTGTTCCTGGTCCTGCCACAGAGTTTCAAAAACTCTTGGAATTTTCTGAGTGATAAGAGTGTCTTTGTTATTTATAAGGATAAGGGCCCTTTTCAATCATATCTGACTTTATTCTAAAGCAGTAGTATCTAAACTTTTGGTTTCCCTGGTCCACATTGGCAGAAGAAGAATTGTCTTGGGTCACATACAACATACACTTTCTAATGATAGCTAATGAGCAAAAAAAGAAGAAAAAAATTGCAAAAAAAAATCTCATCATGTTTTAAGAATTTATGTTGGGTGGCATTAAACACTGTCCTGGGCCTTGGGTTGGACACACCTGGTCTAAAGAAAGAGGGTGCTAGGTAGATTAATGATGGAAGCTAGTCATCAGAAAACCAACCAAATGATTAGAGGATTGGAATTTGGAATCTTTAGTCCCAACCCAGACCTCTAGGATGGGGGAGTGGGGCTAAAGATTGAGCTCATCACCTACCTAACAATTTCATCAACCCTGCCTAAGTAGTCACACCTCAACCAACACTCTGAAGGAGGCCTGGACATTTTCTGGTTGGTGAACAGATGGATAGATGTCTGGGAGGATAGGACATCACTGTGGATAAGACTCAGGGAAGTTTTTGTTTTTTGTTGTTGTTGTTGTTATTTGGTTTTTGGTGGGTTTTTTTTTTAAGGCAGATTACTGGATGTTACTCCAGAAATTCTTATTAATGTGTCTGGCAGTGGGTCCCAAGAATCTGAATTTTATCCATACTCAAAGCAGATATAACCTAAATAAGCATTTATTTTATTGCTTTTGACAGAGAGAGAGACAGACAGAGAGAAGGGGGAGGGCCCAGAGCAGTCTCTGTAGTTGCACATCATCAGTTTTTGACATGGTTTCGAGGCGGGAACAGGGCAGGGGTCTTCTACATGGGAGGCACAACACCTCAAGCTGGGGGCCAAACCAGGGGGCAAGCACTGAACTGGAGGCCTCCCATATGGGAGGCACACCCCAGTTCAGCATATGGGTCTGCATGGTCAAGGGCGGGATTCGATCCTCTGTCTCTGGGGCTGCAAAGCGAGTGCTTAACCCACTGAGCCATCCCGGCTTCCCCTGGACTAGACTTTCAACAAAACTGTCCTAGGTTTTGGTCTCATGAAGGACATGACCTGAGTCAGGCAGGTGACTGCCCAGCCCTCCCTCTGTTATCACATGTACTAGGCCATTCCTCCCAGCTCCACAAAGTTCTCTCGTTCTTTGATCTGTTGTACTTGATGGTAAATAAATCATGAGAAATAAATCATGAGAAAAGTTGTACGATAAAAAGCCTAGTCTTCCCGGATCACAAGATCCAGTCATTGAAACATAGCTCTGTTTTATTCGTGAATAATGCTCAACTACCTTAATAAATTCCTTTTTCACTTAAAAACAAAAACAAAAAAAACCCTGCACTTTATCATACCAATGCATTATTTTTTCTACTTTTGTGGCTATGAGTCATTTAAATTAAATCTATGAATGTGACAGTGTAATTGGTCTCATGCATTTCATTATTGTGACCGTCAGTACCGTATCTTAAAATTTTCATCAGCACAGTAATAAATGCCTTAAGGAAATATCATTTATTTATTCATTGGCAGAGAAAACTGAAACTTTTAAATAATTATTATTCTAAAAATTCTCATTGCAGATTTTTGTATTATTCCCAAGAAATTCTTTTTTTCCTACCCTCCTTCAAATACCCTACATACTGCTAGATCTAGGATAATTATAAAGACACAGACTTAAAAAATATATATGTTTATTTTATTGTTTTGATAGACAGAAAGAGAGAGAAGTGGGGAGGACCCAGAGCAGTCTCCATAGTTGCACATCACTAGTGGTGACATGGTTTCACTCCACACAGGTGGATGCGAGGCTGCTCAGGGTGGCTGGGGTCCTTCCACATGGGAGGCGAGAACCTTCGCCTCTGAGCCATCTGGTGGTTACCAGTTGCACCGCAGTGCAGCATATGGAGTTGCAGGGGCTGGGGATGGGAATTGAACCCCGGACTCCGTGATTTCAAGGCAAGCGCCCAACCGCTGAGCCATCCCGGCATCCCCAGACTTTTACGTGAAAGTCTCAAACTCTGGGGAAGGGAAGCGTATGAGAAACAGGGGCCAGAGTATAGTAGTCAGAGGGTGAGACATTCAGAGTTCCAGAAATGTGCTTGTTAAATGCAGGCATTATCAATAATACCCAAAGCACGGGGAAGAAAGAAAACATAAGGTCTAGGTCTAATTAATAGCTGGCATTAGCAGTCTATGTAGGGAAAAAAAATCAATATTATGCAAATGGATCATTTCCCCTGCTCTCCATTATTTCCAGCACGTTCAGACCTGGAACACAGGATCAATTCTCCCTTTCCCCTAGGAGGTTATTAAAGGGTGTGAGGCAGAAAGAAACCACATCTTGGAGACAGACTCGCTAGCAGAGAGAGGGCACAGAGGGGTAGAAAAGGATGTCAGAAAGACTCCAGGACATTTTGAGACGCGTCTGCTCCCAAAGGCATATGGCGCATCTCCCTGGGCACCGGCCCCAAAGCACTCTGGACTTCTCACATGGCTCAGAAGCGGCTTTGCACTGTGGGCCGGAAGCGCCTCTCAGGTCTCTGCCTTGCTAGGGACCCACAGCTCCCTTTCCCACGCCCACATCCAACCCGAGTGTGCAGCTTGTTCTCCACGGCTGTGCTGTTACCGTTAGCCAGAAGAAGCACATGACGTGACAGTAGTGATCCCTGGGTCATCAGGCAGGACACAGGTGGCACACTCAGAACAGGGTGATGGAAGAGGGTTTAATGAGGGCACAATCTAAGTGCTGGCACTGGTGAAGGAAAGCTACCTGTGTGCAAGCCAGAAGCAGGGTGGGTGGGTCGCGCCCGCCACGTGGCCTGAGGGGCCCAGGGAGTCAGCAGGATGAAAACCCAGGGAGGCCTCAGCTGTAGAGAGAGTGGCCAGGGAGCAAGTGGGCACAGACCGCGGGGCTGGTAGCCCGGGGGCAGCGTGGAGGACGCTGGGCAGGCGTGTGTGTCTCTCTTGCTACTAGAAGCCTGCTGGTTGGTTTCTCCCCAACCAAGGCTCTGCACCTAGAGGGGGTCTCCCTCTTGTCCTTGCTGGCCTCGGAGTGAGCACGCAGACAAGAGGCCACATGGGTTCCACTGGCTCTCATAGCGAAAGAGGCGCTGCAGCCAAATGTGTTTTTAAGCACGTTGCTATGGAAATGTGTTGTAAAGATAGCTCATATCATACTACCAGGAAATCTGGCAGGCCGGAAGAGCAAATCGGGCTTCGATTTTACCTCCTATTACAGCCTGTCGAGCAACTTCAGAACAAGGGTGGGTAACATCCAGGCTTCACAGCCTTGGCCTGATTCGCTCTCATACAGAGAGAACGCTGGGTGGGGAACTGATATCAACTGTGGATGTTTCTAGAAGCGACTGTGCAGCAGGAGTGTTTGCAGTGCCCTGGCTCTTCCTGTGCACTGGCTTTAGACACTTCCTCCCTCACCAGTGTGTCCACCAGAATGGGGAGGTTATAAAACTCCACTCAGCGCGTGAGCAGCTCTCCTAAGAGATTCGCTGAGGGAAGAAGGTAAAACCGTTGGCAGAAAGAAGGTTTGCAGATGTGTGTGGGCTCCAGCTATGAGTTCTGGGTTGAGAAATCGGATCCTTTGGCACCAGCTGCAAGCAGCTGAGCTGCAGATGGTAGCTTTGATGAAGACAGCCTTCCACATATTCACAAAGGTCTCTGTCCGCACGGTAAGACGTGAATAAACGTCTAAACCTGTTTAAAATGCACATGGGCCTTGGAATGTTTGTTGCCACATAAATAAATCAGCAGTGTGTTCATCCAGATTATTCAGATTGACCTTCTAATTCCCAAATTAGTAGCAAAAAAGAAAAAAGGTACATAAATAAATTGAACAAACAAGGAACTAGGAGAAACTTCTAAGCTTTCATTAAGACTCTGATGACAGACATATTTATTGTGTTACATATGCACACATATGTGTAATATATAATATATGAGGGCAGTCCAGAAAAACCCAGCCGTGAAAGCCTCTATTTTTCATATTACATGGCTGGATACTTTCCGGATAGTCCTCGTGTACATACCGGTAACACTATGCATATACATACATATGGGAGGCAGGGCCCTTTAGGACTTGAATTAACATTTTCATCAGTGAAATGCAGATTGCATGCTATGTTACAGCACTGTCACAGTGCAGGAGGAGTGACTGTCTACCGAGCATGTGAAAACACACCTCTCCCTTCAGAGCTATCACTCTGATTGCTCACCTTTCCGTGGAAGGTGACCATTGCTGACGTATGTTTTGAGATGTAGACATCCCCACCCAGTACCCACTGAGCAGCTCACTCCCTACAAGCCATTTTCCCAATGGAAACGATTCTCATTCCATTCTTTTCTGGGCAGAATACACATTGCAGCTTCCTTACCTCAATTATGAATCACCTAAGTCAGGCACCCTTCTGCTGTTCCTTTACAACTTTTTTTTTTTAATTTGAATAATATATTTTATTTAACCGCATATTGCCAAAATATCATCATTTTAACATATACTCAGTAATGAAAACATTAATAAGGTATTTTACATTCTTTGATTCTTACTAAGTCTTTAGCATTCAACCTGTATTTTATACTTCGAGTGCATCTCACTTGGAGCGTTGACTTTTTATTGAGGGTTCCTTGATCTGTATTTAGATTTCACAACAGTTACAGTTGAAAGATTGGGTGATCATATTCAAGTTGCTCCATACATACTTAACAATTTTCCAGCAGCTGAATCAAGTTTAAGTTTTATAATTTGAATTTAAGTAAATTAAAATGAAATAGACTGTAAAATTCCATGCTTCAGTCTCCCTGGCCACATTTCAGGTGCTCACAAGCCCAAAGGATTCATTGAAGGTTGCCACATCGGACATCACCGCGGTACACTGTCCTTTATGAGCTATTTAATGGACCTTCAAAATGTAACAGGGTGCAAGAACGTTACTGATTGAGTTCCAGATTCTACATTGTGATTCGCCTTTGAGAAGCTACTTGTTGGGTTTGATTCAGTAGCCAGAAAGGTAGTCACAGTTACCTGAAAAGGCTGTTAGAACACCTCCTTCAGCTACGTCCTTGTGAGAAACAGGCCTTTGTATGTCCTTTCTACACACGTACCACAAAATTGACCAGCTCCACCATTTTAAGGGGACAATCGAGTGGTATGAAGAGTGGCATTTAAAGCTGGTCCTTGCCCAGTTTCTGACAGCCAGGGATCCCAGGAGGCAGGAGCAGGCCGCGTCGTACGGCTGTTTGTCTGGCAATGTCTTTGTCTCTCACTCTGGTGAAAGCTCCCTGTCCTGCTGGCATGTACACTCACAGGCTGCGTTGGTAAGAAGCCATGGAACACACGCAGGGAGGGGCGCTGTTTATTGAGTTTCTAGAGGAAGGCAATTCTATCAGCTCTCATTACGGGAAAGATCAGACTCCCACCAGTGCCCCTGAGCACACCTTCATTTACGATGCCCCAGACATACGACGCCTTATCAGGATTCTTACGTGGTACTCAGGTGACGCGTGCCCTTTTATTTCACAGACTTTGTTAATAAATTCACTTATTCTAAAAAATATGGAAGGGGTGAGTGTATAATTAAAGTATTGAAATGATGGAATACACATTATTGATATGATCCTATTTCACTTAAGCATACATCAGCCCACCTGATAGCTCTTTTAATTAAAAGCATTAAGCATTACTCATCTGGATTTTTAAGGGATTTGTCAATTCAACCATAAAGAACTGCATGGGTAAGTGTTTGTATAAAACATTCGAACCACCGGTACACTCTGGTTTACGACACTTCTAATCCATATAACTCATGTAACCTGAAATAAACATCCTTTGGAAGAAGAGAAAAGGAAGCCCCCGAAGATAGTCTAGAAGGTTCTCACAGCTTAATTCTTTCCTTCACAGGGCCTCCTTCTTTGCCATCTTCTCTTTGTCTTCCTGTTCAGGCAACAAATCGAGGTATGAGCATCGTTCATGGTGAAAACGACGTCCCAGCCTCTCTGCTGGGGAAGTTTGCAGGCTAGCTGATCTTCTCCCATCATCACCCAGGTGTGGAGACAATGAACCAGGTCCTCAGGACCTCCAGCTACTTCCTGTTTGTAAATATCCAATTCAAGGGTGCTCCCTGGGGTGCTTCAACACTGAGCCCTGGGAGTGTCTGCACCCAGGACAAGACCTTAACATTCGCCTCTGCGTTCTCTCCACTGCACGGGTGGCAACATTGACATTCAGGGAGGTGGGGTTCCTTATTCACGGACACACCATTAGTAAGCAAGATTCTATCCCAGATTTTTCTGGCTCCACAGACCTATCTACTGACCCCCATGCCTTCCATTCTGCTGGTGCAAGGATTCTGGCCAATGACTATTTAGGGAGCCTGGCCTTTCCTCTTCTGAGCCCCTGTGGGCACTATTCATCCACAGAGAGAAGCATAGCCTGCTCAAGGATGTCCCCCATCCAACCACACCGTGAGGTATCAGGCTACGCCTGTCATCGCCTCAGTCTCTGCTGGCCTTGCTATAGCCAGGCATGGGGAGCAGACACTTGGAGTCAGCCTGCATCAGGTGACAAGATCAGCTGGCCGTGCAGCTTGTGGTAAGAACGATGGGACAATCAGATCAGTCATTCATCCTCCACATCAGATAAAATCACTTCAGTGCTACTGAGAATGAGTCTCCACTCTCCTGTAAGTTCATCAAACTACTTAAAATTTCAACAGGCACCACTTTAGGAATTGCATTTGCTGCCTGTCTGCAAAGATTGAACCATTTCATTTTTTCATGGATTCACATTTCAGCATCCGAAGGCATGTAACTCTCGATGATGCTTCTGGTTTGATCAATAGGATGAATTCATAGATCCACAGGCTTGCTCGTGATTTTACAGTTTCTTTCCAGCCACATTGCAGACTTATATCTGGAGGTGTGTAAACACACAGATAGATACGTGGTTATAATAAAGAAAAAATGCAAATGCAAAACAGAAGGGAGATAAAATAAACCTATTGTTTAAATTTAGTTCTATTTACTACATTTTGTGTGGCTCAGTTAATTATGTTTGTTTAAATAAGGTCATTTGTCTGGGATAGACATCTCAAGTACATAAAAGTATTAACTAAGCTTGACTGTCTAGTAGTAAATACTGTAATTTTCAAAGTTACCTATATTTGCTGGAAGTAAATATATTTGCATTTATGACCAGACTATGAAAATATTAGCTGTGCATAAAGACATGCAACTAGAAATAGAGCGAATGATTTTGCTAATTTTTACAACTGTAGCAGACTTTGGAAGAATTTGGTCATGACTTATTGAACAGAGATATAATTTATTTATATGAATTGTTCAGTATAGTTTATTAAAATATTTACTGGGCACCTACTTTATGCCCAGCACTATGTTCCATAGTGATTAATTGAAGGATTATTAATTCTTCTGTGAACGAACGATAAAAACACACATACACACAAAAGAATATAACAGATGCTTGGTTAATGTTGTTTGAAACCGAACCCCACAAGAACTCTAGTGAATGACAACAAAGCTGAAGTCACCCTCCTCTCACCTCCAAAGAGTTACTCCTTTTCTGTTTACCAAAAAATCATGCTTTATTTTGTTGATGTCTGACCTGTGACCCCTTCCTAGGATTCGATTTTACAGATGAGAATTCTTGCTTCTTACGAGGCTTATTTCTATACCATCTGATTGTGTTCCACTCCTGGCCAACCTACCCGGATCTCGCTGGGAAAATCCTCGGATCCTCCATCTGGCATTCATAGTTATCCTCCATACTTCTTTCTAGCTTCTTTTCTCACTCAGCACCTTCCTGTAACTTATACTCTGACCAATGGGCGCTACTTAATTCCCACCCGCAACCAGCCCCAAACAGGTCTTTCTGTCATTTGCCAACATTGTCTCCCCAACACAGGATCGCCCTCCTCATCCTTGTCTGTGAAAATTCTATCCATCCTCTAAGAAAGACCTAGAACTCGCTCCCCAGCCTGATGCAATTACTTCCTACTCTGAGTCCCAACAGGGCTTGGTATTTCTAATTTTATGCTGTATATTCCCTCGTCTGCAATGCTTTATTATTAGAGAACTTGTCTGGGCTTTATACTAAATTGTAAACTTTTAGGTGAGATAAATATCTGTATCTCTTTTATCCCTAGATCCTCTGTTGAACTTCATACCAAGGCACTTGGCAAATTTTCATTGAATGCATAGTGATTGTTGCCCCCTGACCCCTCACCCTCACCCCCCAGTCACCCTCAGCTCCATGTTTACAGCTTGGAAATGAGGTCCACAGTGTATATTTCAGCCTCCCATCATGCCTTGCTTATCTGCATCTGTGCAGAAGTGTCCCTATACTCAACCTTAGGACAGCATTAGACTACCTAGGTGATTTGAAACAATAAATAATAGTGAGCAAATGTATGTCTTCCTGGCAGATCCAAGTTTATGCCAATACTTGTGGACTCCAGGTGTCACAGATGGACTGACAGGTCGTCATTTGCACCATCAAACATACCAATGGAATGTCACTGGAGAGAGATACATGTACTTTTTTTCTCAGCCACAAACTCACCCCTGAAAACCTGCAGAGGAATCCTGTCTATACACATGAAACTCTCCACTTAACTGTGGACAAAATGAAATATTTACTGGACCAGCTCTAGTCAAAACCAGGAGAGCCAAAGGACATCTTCCATCTCTCCTTTCTGTCTGTCTCTACTCCCTTTCAGCATCTTACTCTGTAGGCCATCTCTAATTCATAGTAAGGTTTCGGGAACAGAAAAGAACTTAGGATATGACCCTGATTTGCGGAAAGCATAAGGAAGACCCTACTTCCTGGAAAGAAGGAGAGAGAAGACCTTTCTCACTCAGACAGGATTTCAGGGGCAGGACCCCGGCCACCGGGGACATGTCAATATAGTTTAGTGATAACAGCCATGATTACACATGTCTAGGAGAGCAGATGCCAAGTCAGTCCCCTTATTTGTAACATGGTACAAGCACCTTCTCAAGGTTGTTCAGACAATTAAATGAGACATTCCGTCTCTCAAGAACTGAGAAGAGCCTGAGATTTTCCCCTCCTTGCAATCTAATGAGTGTTCCTGCCACGGTTTCGTGCATGCTGGTTGAGGACATGAGACACCTGGGTCAGACACAAAGGAGTGTATGGCTCACAGCAGGAGGGGCAGCCAGAGAATCACCGTGCTCTTGTGCTGGGTCCCCAAGCCCCAGTGTCCACGGGGAATGCCGAGAGGGCCAGGTGACACGTTCACGCACAGAGGGCTGCGTCCCAGAACTCTGAGCTGGGGGAGCCCAGGCCTGGTGGAGTAGGCGGTCTCACGCTTGCTCCGGAGGGGGACATCAGGTTTACGTCGTGGACGGTAAGCGTGCGAGCTCTGGCTTGGGAGGGAGACACATCTGTCGTGCAGAGCTGTTTGCTGCACACTCAGCGATGTGGGAGCCTCGATTCCCAACTTGGAAAGACTTCACCGCAGCACCTGGCCCACAGAGTCAGCGCTCAGTGAGGACCGCTGTTAGTAGGTCACACTGCTGATTCTACTCCATTAAAAGCTGACCTTGTTCAGTGACTGGCGAAATAACAGGCAAATGCAAAGAACGAAATACCCTCGTGCATTGCTTGTGTGGTTTGGTGTTAAAATAGATGCTGTTCATTCATAGGAGCCCAAACCGAGTCCAAAAGCTTCCTTCGAGTGCACTTGGTGTCGGCACCCGTTCTTCCCTTGCAGGACCCTCAGTGCTGGGTTTTCTCTGGAGAGAGTAAGGATGTGGGGGTCAGCACCCCATCACCGAGCACATGTCCCCCCCCCCCCAGCAGAGGCACTGCTCACTACTTCAGCCTGCGCAGCCGCGCCTACTTCTTCAGTGCAGAGTGCATGTGTTGTGACCCATTTCCTTCTAAAAATACGTAGGCACCTGGACGTGCTGTCTCCAAAATGTCACTGGGTTTTTCCATTAAGGTGAAATGACAAAAGATGGTTTTGACTGGAAACAGAGGCGTCGACTTGACACCTTGACGGGCTCTGAGAGACAAGTGCCGTCAAATGAGCGCAGAGCGGTGGCCACTCTTGTCTGCGGCGTGTCCTCTCTGCGGTCCCCTGACGAATCCTTCAGAAAGAAGCCTGCTCTTTCCCCGATGCTCTCTCGTCTCCAGAGAAACGTGATTCATTTACACATCAGTGACTGGTCCTTATCACCCTGTACCGTGTGAGGCACAATGTGGCTCCATAAAAACATCTTCATTTTTGGACTAAGCGCGAAGGGACCCCATGTAGCCTGCCTCTCAGGCAATATTTAAACCTCGATAAAAATGGCCCTGGAGGGTCTAAAAGGATGGATCTCTAACTGCGACATTTCAGCATGAATGAGGAAGACGGTGTGGGACAAGGAGGAGGGTGGGGTGCATCCCTGGTATTCTTCGCATCCCGTGACGAAAACTTGATCTGCTTATGTCAGCGCATCCTCCAGCGTGGGTGCTCCTCCGATGCAGGGGGCCCAGGAGCCCCACACTCTGGGGCAGCGGCTCGGGGGGGGGGCTGACATCCTGTGCTTCTGTCACGCTCCCTGGGGGTGCACAAGGCCCACTGGCGTGTGCGGGAGCATCACAGTTAAAAACTTCTCCAAAGCAAACTGGCAGTGGGGGAGCAGGGGCAAGGGCGCCCCTGTGTCTGTTTGGCCTGCAGGTGGGGTGCCCTCTGCAGCTTCTCCCAGCCTAGTGCTCCTCACTCACTCCTGCGCAACCGCCTGCTGCGTCCACAGTGTGTCAGGAAGAGTGGTGAGGTGCCGAAGGGGTGCCAATAATCCCAGATGGCACTGTTTGGGGGCATGGGCACAGTGTTGCAGCACCCCAGGCTGACATAGCTCAGGGCGCCAGGGGCAGAGGGCAGACCGGCAGGGTCGCAGGGAGGAGCCTCAACCCCGCTCACAGCTCTGCCCTTGGTAGCTCTCACGCCCTCCTCCTAAGCTTCTTCCCAGGGTGAACAGAGAATCATCGCCTGGCAGACTGTCTGCTGCTTATCAATCACCTTCCCAAGCTTGCTGCCTGTGCCCAGACACCACCACCATGGTGGGACACGGCCCCCTGGGGCAGAGTGCCTGCTTTCAGTCCCCCCGAGTCAGCTCACGGAGTGCTGCCTAATGTGTGCTAGCGCCCGAACAAGTGAGAGGAGCGCTCCTGAGCAGAGGTCCCCAACACCAGCCACAGGCCTGCACGGCTCTGCTCTGTGGCCTGTTAGGAACCGGGCCCCACAGCCGGAAGTCAGCGGGGGGCCTGAGCGAAGCTTCATCTGTATTTACAGCTGCATCCCATCGCTCGCCTGACTATCTGAGCTCCGCCTCCTGTCAGATCCGCAGTGACATTAGATGAGTTGTATAATTACTTCATTGTATATTACAATGTCATAATGATAGAAATAAAATGCACAATAATTGTAATGTGCTTGAATCATCCTGAAACCATTCCAACCTCCACCTCCAGTCCATGGAAAAATTGTCTTCCATGAAACCAGTCCCTGGTGCCAAAAAGGTTGGGGCTCGCTGCTCTAGAGGGGCCAGGAGAGGCAGGACTAGCCTGGGGCAGGAGGACTGGTGTTCATGTACGGTGCTCCTGTAACCTGTCTGACCTCAGGGGGTCTGCAAGGCAGCCCTGGTCTCCCGGGTCTTTTGGAACCAGGTGAGGGTGAGGTTCACATTTTTGGAATTCCTCCAATTACCTGGCACAGATGATTCTGCCTGTTTCTATGAGGGGATATTGTGCTCAGGCTAAAATCGATTGAAATTAGTGATCACCAATGATAAGAGATGGTTTCAAGTCCCCCTCCTTTTTTCTTCCCAGCACAGTATTGAGTGTCCATAACATTTCTGCATTCCTGTGTACTAGCAGAAGAGCAGGGCAAGTATGCAGCACAAGGGACAGTTTCTTTCAGAGGGCCAGTGAGCTTTGCAGAAGCACCAAGAAGTTCCCATATCTAGAAAATGGAGGTTGGCTCCACCCACCATCCACCCAGTTACCCATCCATCCATCCATCAGCTATCCATTCATCCATCATTCATCCATCATCCACCCACCATCTACCCACATTCCAACCATCCATTCATCCATCCATCCATCATCCATCCATCCATCCATCCATCCACCATCCATCCATCCATCCATCCATCATTCATCCATCATCCACCCACCATCCACCTACATTCCAACCATCCATCCATCCATCCATCCATCCACCAGCCATTCACCATCCATTTATTATCTATCCATCCATCCACCATCCATCCATCCATCCATCCATCCATTATTCATCCATCATCCACCTACCATCCACCTACATTCCAACCATCCATCCATCCATCCATCCATCCATCCATCCATCCATCCACCAGCCATTCACCATCCATTTATTATCTATCCATCCATCCATCATCCATTCATCCATCCATCCACCCACCCATATATGTGTAGTTACATTTGCTTATCTGCTCCCTTACGACCACCACCAAACCTGGTAGCAATTCCCTTCAGTAACAGCTGCTTGTATGTCACCATGAGCCTTATGAAAATAAGTAATTTCAGAGGAAGCTTTGAGGATCTGGCCTTAGGGACAGAGATTGAGTGTCACTGAGCAAAAGGCAGACAGATGTTAACAGAAGATCTGCTGTTTGGGGTGGTATTTTCCTGGAAATCTGTCAAGAAGTTTTCCAACTAAAATGAACTGTGTGACATCCGAGCCAAAACCACAAGATGCGCTTCACCCCCATCTTCCTGTGGGAACCATGTGCACGTGCCTCTGCGTGCTGGCATGCGTGCGTGCGTGTTGGGGATCAGAACAGACATCGAAAGTGCTCTGGGGAACGGGCAGAAAGAGTAGCATTGCATGAGCTGATGCGTCTCTCCGAAGAGCTGACACAGCATGTGCCTCACATCACAGGACTGAGGCTCGCTTTCTGAACTACACTGAGCTGAAAGCAGGGGCCCCTCTTTGCCAGATGTAGCGCAGGGAATACAGCTAGTCAGTGCGCACGGTTAGAAGTCTGGCTGTAACGTGCCTGTCTGTAGTTACCTGGAAAACCACAGTGAATGGCAGGTGACGCATTGGGGATGGGAACGAGCAACCAGAAGTCTTGGCTCTTCCCGAGGCCGATCTACAGGCTGTCTTTTGTAGCCTCCCTTCTCAGCAGTAGTCTGTGACTTTGGACTTCACTCCCAGCTCCCTTGCCTTCTAACTTTCAGATGGGTTTGGTCACTGGCTAGGGAGGCAGGCAGGACACACACAGCAGGTCAGAGGGCATGGGGGGGAGAGCTGGGTTGGGTACTTATTCCCCTGGGTTCTCCCCTACTGGCTTGATTTGGGCTGGCTGCGTCTCTTCATGGAAGTTCACCTGCCCAAGAAGGGCCCCTTGGGTATTTGCTGTCTCTTTTTCCCTCTTCAGGCCTTCAGCAGTCCCAGCCTCTTGCATTATCCCCAGCGATTTTCCTACCCCTTTGTAGTAAATCTCTTTATTTAATTTTCTTGAAATGACCCCCAGTTCCTGCCAGGATCCCTTTGATACACAAGTCAGAGTTATAGAATCCTAAAGTAAGTTTTTTAATCTGTTGGTGTGATTTTTTTTTTCATTTAAATTTGTCTTACCCTAAGTTTAGAAACTTTATCTTTATATATATATTTTTTTTACAGAGACAGAGAGAGATACAGAGACAGAGACAGTGAGAGAACTGAACTGGGGGAGCTCCCAGTTCAGCATATGGTTCCACAAGGGTCGGAGCCAGGATTCGATCCCTGGTCCCCGGCGCTGCAAAGTGAGTGCTTAACCCACTGAGCCATCCCGGCTTCCCCCACTGAGCCATCCCAGCTTCCCCATAGAAACTTTAAAACAAATTTTATTTTATTATTGTTTTTGACAGAGAGAGACAGAGAGAAGGGGGAGGGCCCAGAGCAGTCTCCATAGTTGTACGTCATTAATTTTTTTCCAGCATGATTTTGTTCCACACAGGTGGGCAGGGCAGGAGGGTGGTGCACAAGGCGGGAACCGAACCAGGGGCCTCCTGCATGGGAGACGTGTCTCCATGGGCTGGAGGCCGAACCTGGGGGCTCCCATATGGGAATCACACCCCAGTTCAGCATATGGGTCTACACCAGCTGGGGCTGGAACTTGATCCTTGAACCCTGGGGCTGCAAAGTGAGCACTTAAATTTGCTGAGCCATCCTGGCTTCTCCAAGTTTAGAAGCTTGGTAAAGCAACACGAGGAAGGAGAAGAGGGACTCTGGGAAGGGTTAAAATAAAAAGGTGATTCAAAATAAGGTGCTGGCCCAACGTATACAAGGTCCTCTTTATCTTTCCAACCATGGTAACGGCAAAGGTTAAGTGCTTAGTCACTAACAATCTCAGGAGAATGTATCCTGTGACTCTTTCTGGAAGGTTTTTTTCATTAGGCAGCATCTTGCTTTCTCCCAGGAATTCAGTCAAGCATGGAAAATATTGCACACAAAGTCCAGACTTCATCAGAACTTGGCTGAATGCCTTCCATTCCGTGGACACAGATGCCCAATTGCTGAGACAAATGAATCACACTGGAAATACATAAGTGCAATAAAACCACATTCGACTTTGTCGTCAAGTGCGGTTTCGACTCACCTGTGTGCCATGTCGGCTGACTAAATGCAAGGAGGAGCTTTACTAGGCATTCTGGGGCCTCGCTGCTCCGGCGTGGTTAAAACAAGCCATGAGGCGTCCCTGCACCCAGCATTCCCGGTGCTCGGGGACTCACTTCATAACCCTCAGCCCTGGCCAACGGCCGCTCTCTAATGAGCTTGCAAAGCAGGCACAGATGGGTCTGAAGTTCCCAGGGGGCAAGTTGTTCTGCCCTAGCTTTTCAGAGGCTCTTTCCACACCCAGAATTTGCAGAATTGCTTTGAGGCTTGTCACACACACTCCCAAGTCTGGGTCTGAGCCTGTAATACACATCCAGGCCCCCAGACCTGCCTCACTCAGTGCAGACACTCAAAGGTTTGGCCTACACAAGAGTGAGCTGTGAGGCAACCAACCAACTGGGAGAAAATATTTGCAAACAATGCCTCTGATAAAGGGCTAATATCAAAAATATATAAAGAACTTGTACAACTCAACAAGAAAAAAACAAGCAATCCAATTAAAAAATGGGCAGATGACCTTAACAGACACTTCTCTCAGGAAGACATACATATGGCCAACAGATATATGAAAAAATGCTC
>PVKE010015604.1:0-33214 GCA_004027555.1 Craseonycteris thonglongyai
GATAAGAAATGATGAAATACAGTCATTTCTGGCAACATGGATGGACCTAGAGACCATCTTATTAAGTGAAATAAGTCAGAATGAAAGAATCTGGAACAATATGACCTCACTTATAGGTGGAATATAAAACTGAAAGTTACAAAGACACAGAGACCTATGGACACACCCAATAACCTGGTGATTGCCTGAGGGAAGGGGAGGAGGGGGGAGGGAGAGAGGGAAGGGAGGTGGGAGAGGGCACCAGCATTATGGACACACTCAATGGTTTGGTGTTTTCCTGGAGAGGAGGGAGGAGGGGGGAGGAGGGAGGGAGAGTTGTGTGGGGAGGGGGCAATGGGCACCAGATATATCGGGTTGGAGGGGGACCTGATTCTGGGAGCTGGGCACATAATGGGTGATGTGATGTGGAGTTGTCCATTGGGAAACTGTCTGATTGTTACCAACCAATGTCACCCCATTAAATTTAACAATAAAATATTAAATAAAATAAAATAAATAAATAAATAAAAAAGAATGGACTGGAGAGTCAGTGAGCACGGGGCCAGACAAGGATTCACCGCTGGGCAAGTCCTGGGGCCACAGGCAGCGTCCCGGACGGGGCTGGGGCAGCCCTTACCATCTGGTTGGACGCGGTGTACTCGTTGGCCTCGTTCAGGTGACACTGGCCATCGTGGGGCTGCACCAGGCCCCCCAGCTTCCCGTCTAGTGCGATGTGAGGCACGTCATCCGTGGTGAAGACCAGCAGGTGCAGCGCGTCCTTTCGCCAGCCGATCTTCTCCTGCGGGATGGAAGCGTGATGGGTGCAAAGCTGTTCTGCTCCAGGACGTGGCACCAGGCACTGGCTGATCACCAGGGGTCATGACCTGAATCAGAGTCATTCCCCTGGGTGTGTACCTGGGACCCTCCTAAAACCCCTGGAGAGGGATCCCACAGAGCTAGGAAGAGCCATATGCACGGAGACTAATTTCCCAGCTGTGGTTCACAGAGACCCAGGTACCTGGAACTCTCCCTCCAGCCCATTGTACTTCTCCCCGCTCCTTTCAGTTATACCCGAGGGCTGCTTCCCCTTCCAGCCTCGCCTAGGATTCCTTCCCCAGAGCAGCCTTCATCCTACCGCAGCCTCTCCCAACACGCTCGAGCAGTCCTGGCTGCATTGTCTACAGGTAAGTGAACATTTTAGTCTGAACTACTTAAAAACAAACAAACACACAAAAAAACTTAAAGAATTATGTATCTTTTGACTCAGTGATTCTAGTTTAGGGAACTCTATCTGTAAGAAGTAGCCTGAAAATTTCAAAACAGTATTTTTACTAGTAGTGGAAAAAAGGGAAAGACAGGGTTATCCCACTACTTGGGAACAATTAAGAAAATGGAGCTATCTCCTCCATGGCTGTTAGAAATTATGTTCACAAAAGTATGAAATTATGTGTAAATGTGTATGAAGTGAAGTGAAAAAAAAAGAATACAGTGCTGTAATTGCAGTGTAATTGCAAAGTATGTAAAAAACAAGCATCACTTTCTATTAAAAAGTCAGTAAGAGAAACTGTAACACAAGACACCATAATAGGGTTGGGGTTGAGATTATGGGCAATCTTTTTTTTATTTCCATTTTTTTTTCCTCCAAACCATCTTTAATAAGCAAGGACTACTTTTACAAGACTTTGGCTCTGGATGTTGGCTCTGCCATATAACTGTTTCGGTCTCCTTTTCTTCCAAGCTTTTCCAGGGCCTGTGGGGACCTAAAGGAGGTGGCAGTGAAAGAGAACAATGTGGGGCCTGGATGCCTGAAGAGGAACGTGTAGATTTTGTTGTCACACCTAATTATCTGTGTAGCTTTGACCAAATTATTTAATACCTCAAAAGCTTTCTGCTTGTCAGTAAAACAGGAATAACACTTAACACTTATTGATGAACTCCATTATTCCCTTCAATCTTCACTGCAACTCTCCTGGAGTAGGTAATACAGGGACTGCCTTCTTGTAACTGAGGAAACTGGCGATCAGAGACATTAATTAGTCCAAGGCCTCTGAACTAATAAGGATCTGAGAAGCCAGATTCAGATTACTTGTCTCTTAACCCAAAAAGATAAACAGCCCCACCATCTAAGGAGAAAGGAGTGAGTGTGTGTGGGTAATTAATGTGATAATTCATAAAAGTACATGGTAGGCTCTCACTAATGACAGCCAAAACCAAAATTAATTGTTTGTTCAATAAAAAGGCTGCATCTGAAATGGACATAGCTCCACAAGTGAGGAGTGGCACAGCATAACAGTAATAAATTCTGTTTTCTCTGCAGTGGACCGTTGTTATGTAAGTGATGTTCACAAACTTGGCCCAGAGGCTGGGCTGCAGAGAATGAGTCAGGACAGGCTTTGGGGTTTGGAGATTTTACAAAATTTTACTCCACAGATAATTTACATTTGAAATACTTTTCCTATTGTTTGCCTGGTCAGCAGAGCTACATATTCTGAAGGCTTAAATTCTGTAGTCCATGTTTGAGCAGAGGGCAATAATAAGAAAATGGGAGAAGGAGGGAGGGGGAAGAGAGGGAGGAAGAGGGAGGGAGAGAGGGAGAGAGAAAGAGAGAGAGAGAGAAAGAGAGAGAAGAAGTTAACTTAAAATGGAGCACAGCACAGGGGCCAAACTATGTGAGCTTTGGAACAGACAAGTCTGGGTTCAAATTTTTGCTTTGCTCTGTGAGACCCTGAATCAGTCACTTAACCTCTCAGCCTCTGTTTCTTTATCTGTCAAAGATAATCCTTCTTTGCAAAGTTGGTGCTAGGCTTAGATATAATGTATTCAAAAGTACTTAGCACATAAACAGAATTAAAAACAATTTATAATTATTACTCTAAGACTAGTAATAATTTTTACATTTCTTCTCTTCTTCTACTGCATGATCTACGAGAACTGTCCAGAAAGTATCCAGCCATGTAATATGAAAAACAGAGGCTTTTATGGCTGGGTTTTTTTATGGACAGCCCTCGTATGAGCCCCAACAATTGTAACGGGGACTATACCGAAGAGTGTAAAAGCCTTGCATTAACTAAAACCACAATGAAATTCTACCACACACCAAACAGAATGGCTAAAATTAAAAATGCAAAACGGGTAAGGGGGATCAAAAGGCACAAACTTCCAGTTATGAAATAAGTCAGTCACGGGGATGTAACGTACAGCATGGTGGCTATAGTTAATAATGCTGTATTGCATATGGAAAGTAGCTAGGAAAGTGGATCTTAGAAGTTCTCACCACAAGAAAAAAAAACAACAACAAAAACTGGTGACTATGTGCAGCAACTGATGATGACTGGACTTAATTGTGGTGAATATTTTGCAATAGTTTACAAATATAAGATCATTACACTATACTACTGAAACTAATATAATGTGATGTCCATTATACCTCAATTTAAAAGATTTAAAAGATGAACAACAGCAAATAATAATGGAGCTATGGAAGAAATGAAGTCATCACATCCTGCCAGCAGGAATGGAAAATGGGACATGTAATTTGGGAAAACTGGTAGTTTCTTAAGTTAAGCAAATTCCTACCCAATGACCCAGCCATCCCATTCCTAGGTTTTGGCCTGTGAGAAATAAAGGCATACGTCCATACAAAGACTTGAACACAAACATATGTAACAGCTCTAATTGTAATAGGCAAAAACTACCAAATATCTAAAACAATCCAGGTGGATGGATCAACAAACTGGTACATCCATGCAATGGGATACTACTCAGCAGCCAAGGGAATGAATGCAGCCACTCAGCAGCACAGTTGAATTCCAAAATAACTGTGCTGAGTGAAACACACCAGGCCAAAAAAGAGAGTATATACTGCACTTATACAATGTTAGCAAATGCAAACTAATGTGTAGCGACAGAAGGCTGCCCAGGATAACGGATAAGAAGGCACAAGGACAAATGGCAAAGGAGCACCAATACTCCTTTGGGGGAGAAGGATATGTTCATGATTTGGTGTATATACATCTCATGAGTGTGTATATATTGTCAAAATTTTCAAATTGCTCTTTCAATATGTGTAGTTTATTGTATATCAATTATACCTCAAGTTCGTTATTATTATTATTTTTTTAAGAAGCCTTAGTTTGCTCAGAAAGTCATTTAAATACAGTAAATTACATGAGTAGACTGAGTGTCAATAATGTGCTGGGAATATTAGTTACGCATATTCTTTGTTAAGTCACAATATCCACCTAGCAGTTAGGGGTTTGGGCTCAGATGTTTGACAAATGTCTGTTAAGCCTCACATCTGCCCTGGCTTCTCTGTGTGACCTTGGGCAAGGCACTTAACCTTTCCCAGTTCCGGTTCTAAGATAGAGATAATCATAGTACCCATAAAAGAAGGCTATTGAGAGAATTAAACGAATGGAAATACTCCCAGCTCAGTAGTAAACAGTCAAGAATAGACAATTGTCACCAGTATTTCCATGGAGTTGAAAATCTGTGACTTAAGCCTGTAACCCAGAAGCATTCCATCTTATCTTTGGGGTGTAAGATTGTGGGTGATGTTTATCTCCTTTCTGTTCTCAGCATTTTCTAAATTTTTAGAACAAATATATTCCCTTTTTATAGAAACTATTTTAAGAGAAATAAAAAATAGACCTATTTGTTTGGCTAAACTTTTCTCCATGTCTCTGAGTAAAAACAAAAATGTTTTAAAGGCAACCACATTCAACGTGATAGAGGTCAGCCCTCAGATGAAAATGTCAGGGGTGGGAGGAACGGAAACAGGCTGGACTCGCATCTGGCCAGGGCTACAACTCACTGAACTTCTCTGTCTCCTAGTCAAATCTGCATCCGATTCACCACTCAGTCTCTGGCAGCCTCCAAACGCCCAGATTCCATGTTCACCCAGGAGGCGACCTCACCTTTTTTGTCACCCACAGAGACAGGTGATGGGGCACGCGTCCTTGTCTATTCCAATCTCAGTGTCTGGTTCCACAGCCGTACATGTCTCACAAATAAAGGGGGCAACGTCCTGGCCTCTCTGATCTTACTGTCCCAAAGGAAGGAGTGCTCCTCTCTCCCCCAGGAAATGCAGCCTCCAAATCCCACCCTCTTTAGAGAATTTGTTTCATCAGTCAGTTCCTCCTCTGCTTCCTTTCCACGTGCCTAAATTTGCCAAGGTCTCACTTTTAATGACCCTTCTTTTGACCCAGCTACTCCACCAGTCGCTCCATCACTGTCTCTCTCTGAAGACTAGCAGACTTCGTGCCTCCATTCCTTAAAACCTGCCCTTTCCAGGGAATCTTCTCTCCCGGCCCCTTTCTCAGGCTGTGTTCTGAGTCCAGTTTTCCTCCCTCACACACGATGGCTCTCAGTCCTCTAGGGACCTTTAACAGTACGATGCCCGGAGGTTCGGACATAACTGGGCTGATCTGCAGCCCTCTTGCTGCGGTGTTCAAGCTCGCCAGGTGAGCCTAGCATCTAGCGTGCAGGTGAAGTTGAGAACACGGCCCTGAGGGGCTGTCACGAGCCCCACAGCCATCCTCAGGCCTCCCTCTTGGGGCCTCTCTGTTGCTGCCAGGGCCTCCTTGGAGGCCTCCTGCCCTTGGCTTCCAGGACATGGCACCATTCACCTCCCCTGGGCTGCTCTGGCTGCCTGACGACTCCACCTCTTCTCCCAACAGTTGGATGAGGTCAAAGGTAACCGTCTCCCCTGTGGAGATTTATTCAAGTTCATGCATCTGCTTGGACAACTCAGTCCCATCCTCTTAATTGATCTCTCTCCTGAGCTTCATTCCCAGGGTTGTGCGAAAAGCCAAACGTGTCTGCTGTCACTCAGAACTCAACTCATCTGAAGTTGCTATACCAACTCCCCGCCAAGTCAGCTGCCCTCCAGGCTTCCCCATTTCTAACCGGTGGCCCATCCAATGCCTTGTCTAGACACCTTGAGTTTATCTTTTTCACCTTACTTCCCTGGTCTCCCAACAGCACCTGTTCAGTCCCAGACTGTCATTTACTTCGTATAGGCCATCCCCATGAGCTGTATCGGGCTGAAGCCTCTGGCCCGTGCTGCCCTTTCCCTAGCTCTTCCGAGACACTCGGTGTGAGCAGGCAAAGCCCGAGGCTCACCTCCCTCTTGGACACCAGCCCGCACTGCCAGCCCAGCGTGATGTGCGCTGTGGCCCGCATCTACTCCAGCTGCTCCAGGGGAGTCAGGTACATGAGCCAGGTACATGGGTAGGTGGCCATGCCATATGAAAAGCTGCCATCCATGGACTCTGAACACATGTGTCAGAAGTTAATGAGCACCTGGGAGAGCCTTCACCATGCCCCAAGTCTCTGACTCCATCCAGGTCTCAGGAAGCAAACCCTCTAGTTTTGTGGGGACTAACCCCCCGTCCAACCAGAGTTGGGGTCAGAGAACATTCGCAGGGTTAAAACTCAGTGGAGAATTTGCCCAAATTCTGCTCTTTCCTCAGAAAGCAGCAGAGATCTGGAGCTGAGGGAAGAGAGGAAGGGGCGTAGGGCTGGTCCCAGAATAACAGGAGCACTGCACCAGGAACACACACAGCATTCAGTGAGGAACGAGTGAACGAAGACAGAAGTAAAATCGGGGCTGGGTACCAAAACAACTGCCCTCACCATGTCTACAAGCCTTCAACCACATCATTCACACTTCCACCAGCTAGTTAGCATGCTTTGGAGCCCAACAAACATTTTCTTTTAAACATATAAATATGAGAAGTATCATGACGCTATCTTAAGTGAAAACATTTCATCTAAGCACCTCCCATGTGCTGAGATACGAGAAAACTAACAGGAATTGTAGAAAGGGTGGTGGCAGGCAGGACCCCAGGGTGGTCTGATACAAGGGGCGTGAGGCAGAGCAGCCAGTGGGATGGTGACTGCAGGACCTGGGCAGCCAGGCCTGGAAGTCAGTCCAGGGGACGTGGGAGTCTGTACAACGGTGAGGAGGAAGCAGCCGCCCATGAAAAGAGAAAGTGGAAAAGAGAGGGAAGACCAAGCCTCCCAGCCTTTGAGAACATGAGTAAAAACTGGTTCCTCCCAAGAGTGAAGACAGACTTGCTAGCTCGTTCACTTCCAACATCTGGCCCTAAAGAGTGTGGCGCTGGGGAGAGAGAGAAACAAGGGCTAGGAAGTTAGGGTACGGTTTCTGTAGGGAGTTAGGGTATGGTTTCTGTCGGGAGTTAGGGTACGGTTTCTCTGTTTGAGGACAAGAGCCTCCAGCTTGTGGGATTGGAAGGAGTCACAGTCAGGAACTGCAAGGTCTGATGAAGGAGGATGATCATTTAAGGGACCAAAAACAGGCTTCCACCTCCTCCCACCCACCTCCAGTCTGCCCCTGGGTCCCCCTGCCCACTTGGACTTTCACCCACACACTAAGGTGGCTCCATGAAGAAGCCGTTGGGAGCAGGGAAAGCACTTCTAGGCACCAGCTCAAAGCAAGCTGTGCTTGGCACACAAATGAGTGTGTATGGTAGAATACATGGTCACAGATAGAATACAGCGGCCAAGTTCAAGTGCAGCTTGGAAGATATAATGATGAGAGCCCCAGAAGATGGGCTAGAATGTGGCTACTGTGAAACAGAAGCAGTTCTGTGGTTACCAGACAGAAAAACAGACTCAGAGGGAAGAGCAGCACCTGAATTTGGAAGGAACCTCAGAAGTTGGCTCGTCCTGAGATGCCCTCTGAACTGTAAATGAGAAGGCAGACATCAGAGTTCCCATTTCACAGACGGGAGCCAAGGGCAAAGCTAAGCATGCTCACTCCAGGGGCTGGGCTCCAGCAGCACACCGAGCTGGGACCGGACGAGTGGTCTCCTGGAAAAGCCCAAGGGCTAGGAGAGCCACATTATGACTGTTTCTGATAAACAGGGTACTGAGCTCCAGAGGGCAGTAGCACATGCAACTCTTCCCCTGGGCCTGATTCAGTCCTGCCCTACCTGTTGCAACCTGGGTCGCGTGGGAAACTGGAATGGTCCCTTAGACGAGGACTCTGCTCTTTGTGGAAGCACACTCCTCCCATTTCTCCCTTCCTGTGGCAGGCACCCTGGTGTCAAGATGAAGATCTCTGGCTCGGTCATTTCCAGCTATAAGACCTTTGAGAAGTTATTCTACCTTTCTAGGTTTGTTTCCTCACCAAAAAGGGAGAGCAAGCCTACCTTCAAAGGATTAACTAAAACAATCTGCTTCTGTGAAGCGTCTGGCATGGAGCCTGCACTCAAAAAGCATTCAAGGAATGGTAATCAATAATGTCATCAGCATCAGAGCCGCAGGGCAAACATCAAGAGGCAAAGAGACCAAGGTGACCTGCTGAAGGGTGAGAACGCAGTGATTCAACCACTGGGTCCTAAGAGACCAGACCTCCCACAGGGTCTGTGCACTGTGCTGGTACCTGAGGTTATGTGGGCATCTGTCTTCCAACTGGTATGACACCTATAGGACAGGAACTGTGGTTCATTCATCTATGCATCCCTACAACACTGAACAGGTCTTACACACAGTAAGATCTTGACAGACTTTCAAAAAAAAAAGTCATGATAAAACATGGTACACTAACCTTTCATGCAAGCACTGAGAAAGAGAACTGGTTTGGGGGAGGAGAAAAGGAAGGAAAAGGGTTCAACCTGACCAGCCAGTGGACAGTCCCTACATGAGATCTGAGCTTGGGGACCGAGTAGTCTGAATTCTAACACAGCACAAAATGAAAAACAAAGCTAGATTCCTCTGGTGATTGGCCTCCCCAATTATGCTGACATTCAAGCCTATTTCCACCACTTCATAATAATAAACATGTCCTCATTAGATGTTTGTTTTTCATGCTTCCATCTACACTTCGCAATAAAAAAAAAAAATCTTTTTAAAAATATCTCTTCTGTGGTTAAACTTAAGGAGGGTAAAAGTGTAGTATTTCTTTCCTTGGGGAAAAGAAATCTCGGCCTGACTCAGAATTTAGACATTTGTCTTAAGCCCAAGCGCCAGCCTCATGCAGTAGGACATGTCTGATGTGGTCCCTATGAAGAGTCCAATCTGAACTGAAGAAGAGAAACATTTGCAGCATGTAAGACCGAATGCATGAGTTTTCTACTCTTAAGAGACACTATCAGTAGTCAAATATTGGGGGAAACTGGAATGGCTCAGTGGGTTAAGCACTCACTTTGTAGCCCTGGAGACCGATGATCAAATCCTGGCCCTGGCCCATGTGGACCCATATGCTGAGCTGGGGTGTGCCCCCAGTTCAGTTCTTGCTGGGGGCCTATGCAGGAGGCTCCTGGCCCAGTTCCTGCCCTGCGCAGCCCCACACCCACCTGTGGAGTGAAACTATATGGAAAATTAATGTCAACTATGGAGACTGCTCTGGGACCTCCCCCTTCTCTCTGTCTCTCTCTGTCTGTCTCTGTCAAAAAACAATAAAAATAAATTTTTTTTAAAATAGTCAGATATCACTGATCGTCAAATGCCTATAATTTCATAAGATTCCATCTAATGTTTCCAAACAGGTTGTTTTATTTGCTTTCTGGGGGACCTGCAAGTTTTAATGAAATCCCTGAGGACAGGAACTTTTTCTCATCTTTAATTTTCTCTATAATACCTGCCACTGAGCATTTACTGGACACTTAATAAGCACATGGAGTTGGAAAGTACTGCCCAGTAGCCGTACTTCTGGTTCTGCTTTAGTGGATGTGTGTGAGCACTGTGACATGGAGGCAGCAGGGAAGACGGGTGGGCTTGGAGCCAGGTGAACCTGGGGGTTCTTGAACTTTAGGAGCATAAAGGAATCTGTGAGAACAAAGCATCTGCTTGCTCCCCAAATGTTCAAAGAGACCCTGTTATGTGGCAGGCAGTGAGCTCAGGGCTAGGGATACAAAGTGCCGAGAGAAGAGACAGGGTCCGTACCTCCTGGGAGCTCACTGTCTCAAAGGGGAGGCAGACATCACTCGAGGAGTGGGTCAGATCAAATTAAAATGGTAACTGGAGTAGATGTGACCAGGGGCCTGGTGCTCAGAGACAGACATAGTCAGGAGGATCAATCCAGGAAGCCTTCCCTGCCACACAGGCAAGTAAGTGGAGGTCTGAACCATAGCAGCCATTAAAAAAAGGAGGGTGTAGAAGAAGGGAGGGATACACAAGCAGAGCACAGAGGACTTGCGGAGCAGTGACACTCCTCTGTATGCTGCTGTAAGGGGGGATGCATGTGATATGCATTTGTCCCAACCCATCAGACATACGCCACCAAGAGTGAGCCCCAGAGTAAACCACAGACTTCAGGTGACAATGATGTGTCAGAGTGGGTTTATCAGTTGTAACAAATGTACCACTCTGGTGGGGATACTGGTAATGGCTATTTGGGGGAGGGACAGAGGATATATGGAAACTCTGGGTGTTCTCTGCTCAGTTTTGCTGTAAACCTTTAACTGCTCTTATACAATAGCCTATAAGGGGAAGGGACGGGGAGGGGAGGGCACGAGGAGAGGAGGGGAGGGAGGGCCACAGAACTTGTACTTCTGCAGAAAGTCTTGCCGAGGGAAGCTGTCTCTCCAGCCCCTGAGGGCTGTGGTCTCCACAATAGATCAGGATGCTCACCAGCAAGGACATAAAGGACCCAATCCAATCTAGGGCGGTTTACTCAGCATATAAACTTAACTTTATTTGCTTTCAGACTCCATCCACCAATGTTGGAGAGGGCATGCACTACTTTAAAAAATGAGAGGTGCAGGATTCAAACAGAAAAGTCTGTCTGAAGGAAACAAGAGGATAAATGCCAGGCCAAAAGGGAAGTGCTCTGGGTGGCACAGATCTCATTTTCTATCTGACGAGAGAAAGCGGCTCACAGACCCTGTGCAGCCCGGATGGACTCAGCCAGGCTCAAATTTGCAGCAACTTCTGTAAGCCGAGTGCCATGAAGAAAAGGAGCAAAACGATGATGGGTCACTTGGAACACAGAGCTCCTCAGCCCCTCCTCCCTGTCTCCCCAGGCCAAAGGCATTGCCCATGTGCAGAAACGGGAAAGCAGCCCCAATTCCAATCTGAACCACTCATCATACAGCCACCTATACAACTTCAGAACAAATAACTTAGAAGTCACTTCTAGAAAGTCCTGGAAGGGCAAGAAAAGTGGTAATGGGAAAAACTAGTATTCTGACCAAGAACATGTATAAACAGGCTCAATAACAGGTTTCTAGGAAAAGAAAAGAAATGAAGGGCAGCGACAGTCCCTCATTCCAACCCAGCTGGCGTGATGCATTAGACAAAAATGGCTGCACTGATGACAGACGTTCCTTAGCTGTGGCTGCTACTAAACAGCCTCTCACAGAAATGTGACCCGCTGGGGGAGACTGCAATTCAAAGCTCCCACTTGTAGAAGCAAGGCCCTTATCCTAAATAGAATCCTAAAGAGAAACAGTTTCCTTCTGTTTGCAAAGAACAGCTTTGGGAGAAATACAGAGTAGGCAATAGAGGTCAGTCAGAACACTCCATACCCCTAAGTCTCACGAGTTGATAACTAACAGTGCATCCCAGGGAAACCAGAGAAGGAAACCAGACACAGAGGCCCCGGGGGCTGTGCGATAGGCCTGTTATCAGCTGCAACTCCAAAGGCTGGGGGCCCAGAGGAGGACTGCCTGTGTGGCTGCAGGGGGCGGCGTGGCCAGCACCAGCCTGCAGGAGGATCAGCTCCCACTGCTAAGGTTCCAGGCCAGCGGCTCCGTCACAGGCAGTCTGCGGGAGTAAGAGGAAGGGCCTGTAATCTGGGCAGATCAGGAGGACGCAGAAAGCTCAGTAAACAAAGTAAGAGATGTTCAGGATTTAAAGAAAAAGAAAAAAAAAATCTATTACTGGGGATGCTGGAATGGCTCAGTGAGTTAAATGCTCATCTTACAGTCCCCATGTTTGAGGATCAAACCCTGGCCCCGGCCCATGAGGACCCATATGCTGAACTGGGGTGTGGCCCCAGTTCGGTTCTCACTGGGGCAAGCCTCCTATGTGGGAGGACCCTGGTTCGGCCCCTGGCTCACAGGGTCATGCCTCCCATGTGGGAGGCCCCCAGCTGGTTCCTGCCCCGTGCAGCCCCACACCCACCTATGGAATAAGACTATGTAGAAAACGAATGACATGCAACTATGGAGACTGCGCTGAACCCTCCCCTTCTCTCTGTGTCTGTCTCTCTGTGTGTGTCAAAAACAATAAAAATAAATCTTTAAAAAAAATCTATCATTGAAATTAAAAATCTAATTATTGAAATAAAAATCTAATCATTGAAATATTAAAATCTAATTACAGTAGACGCTCAGTTAAATGGCACCTGTGGGGATTGGTAAATGTCAGTGGAATAAATGTAGTTTCCAGTTGCTTGAGAATTACTATTAAAACTAGGCCTAACTAATACTATACTCAATACCATACCATACCATAAACTCCGTATTGCTTGAATTAATAGTAATTAAAAGCAAATAAAGACAACTTAATGTAACACAGTTTTCTTATAAAAACAGCTCTGTGAATACAGTGTGCAGTTTTAGTTAAATGGCAGTCAATAAAACTTTTCAACTTAATCAACATCACTAACATAATATTTTAAACTTCAACTAACAGGAAAACACATACACAGAGATACTTAAAACTGTTACAGTGGGGGTAGAGAGTTTACAGGATCTGATGGTGCAGCTAGGACAGGATCAGGAGACGTGGATGTGGATGGTTTTGGATCTACATCAGTAGATGTTGCTGTCCTGCAATCTTGCGTGCAGCTTTCCTGAAAAATGAATGACTATCAGCTTGCTCTGAGGCCCAACGCCTCTCATGCAGTCAGGTTTTGCATGATGTGCAGCTGTGCACCAAGTTTAAACTGATATTTCCGGTAGAAATTGATTTCACTTGAATTTTTATTCAGAGTATTATTTCTTGGATTTTTCTTGCTGGTTGCTTGAGAATGCTGGTGTTAGGGCTAAAGGGTGTGACAACCAGAGGAGAAATCAACATGAGGACAAAGCAGCAGCCCCAGGTGCATTCCCGAAGAAATCTTCCGCTGCTACAACCTGCAGGGGACTTTCTGCCCCACCCGGAGGCAGCTGGGACTTGGCACCAGATCATCCACAACACAGCCCAACCTAGATGCTGGTACTTTCTGATACTCCTCCCCCACTTCCCCTCTGGTTCTTCTGATACCCACCTATAAAAATGCTCTCCCAAACTCCAGAAGTCACTGACTCCATCTTTCCGAGTCAGCCGGGCCATTTTTGGCCGTTCCCAATAAACTCGCTCTCTAAGACAGCACACTCGGTGCGTTCCTTCTTCGGCGAACCTTACAGCTGGTTGCTTGAATTCCAGTTAATGGAGCGTCTACTATACTAAAATCTAATTATCATTAAAAATCGAAATGTCAAGACAAATGATATCTGGGATTTTCTTCAAATACTAGGAGATAAAGTGGTTGGAAAAACAAATGAAACGAGATTGGCCATGAGTTGATGATTGTTGAAGATGGAAAATGAGTAAGTACATTTCAAAGTTTCATTTCAATGAGTAAGTATATTTCAAAGTTTCCATAATAAAAAGATACATATTCATTTTGTAAATTTAGATAAATATAAAATCTTAAAAGCCACAAAGCCAAAAAATTAAAAAACAGACAACCTTTTCTCTGGAGGCAACTACCATGATAACTTTGGTCCACTTTTTTCCAACATTTTTCTGTCTTTTGTCTGCAAAATAGGATCATGGTGTTCTTATTGTTTTATTGCTGACTTAATTTATCTTAAGGATTATTCAAGCCCTTAAATATTCTTTAAAGGTATGACTGCTGCATAGTCGTCATCAAAAGGTCGGCCATAATCTATGTTGAATATTTGGCTACTATAAATGTGAACTGGGAAGGATGACATTTCTTACAAATAAGGTGATTTCAAGTGAGAGAGAAATTGCTTGCTCTGTACCCAAACACAAACTGACAGCACAAAGGAAAAGAAAAGGTGAAGAGAGAAGCTGATGACTCACAGACTACATAATTCCAAGCAATTATTAAATTTCCAGTTGTTCCCTATGCAAAGGCCATGGTGGGGACTAAGAGAAAATGTCCACCACATGCCTCTCAGCCAACAACAATTCACACACGAGGCTCAGGCAACGAGTTTGAGAAACCTGCCAGCATCTCTTCTGAAATGCCCTGTCTTGAAATACTAATGTTTTCATGCGTCTGGGTGGGCACAGGAAGGTTCTGCAGGTACAAGAGTACATCTAATGGCTTCTCGGAGACCACTGCGCTGCAGGCATTCAGTCAAGCCATTCTGATTGACCTCATTTCACAGAATTACTATACCTGGACATTGCTTAGGCCTGTCAGTGGGTTCTTTCCCCACTTACCTGATCCACTGCCGATGATGATTCATAGCTTTTGCCGTCAAAACAATGTCAGAAAATGTCCTATTACACTTCTGCTTCTTTTCACTCGCACTAAGATGAACTGAGCGATTCCACCACTTTCTAGAATAAGCACTCCCAGGGCACTCGAAAGTCTCCATTCAGCACATGCAACTTCCACAAAGGAAAGTGTAACATCAACACCAAATGCCCAGTAGAAAAGTAAAATATTTCACAAAAAATTATGATTTTTCTTTATATAAAAATACGAAATCAGTATAAAATAAAGGTTGAATATACAAAAACGTAGTCTCAAAATCCTTATGTGTTATTTCTTTGCAACATAAATCAAACACCTAAAAATTTTCACTTATGACATTTGGATACAACATATATATCGAAAAAAAATTTTGAAGGTGACCGTGGCTCCATCCAGCAAATAAAATACAAGTGTTTTATCATAAAATGCATTGCCACACATGCCTATACTACAGTAAAATACAGGGAGAGGCAAAAAACACGAACAAAAAACCAAGGCGAGACATACTCATCATACACACAGCAGCAATAGTAACTCATGAGAAGACATTATTGTCACACACATCGAAAGGGTTAAAGGTGATTTCTTCCTCCCAATAAAGAAAACCCACAAAATTCTTAGGATGGGGAGAAGAGGGGGATACTATGTTTTCCCTGCACTATTGTGAAATTTGGCAGAACGTCCATGAAGACAACATCTCATACAATCAATGTCTGAGTGCCAGTCACAATGCAATTTTTCTCCCTGAAGCAAATCTATAAACTGTCTGTGAAAGATGAAGTGCTGAACACATTCTAGCTGCGTTCCATCTGGCTTTCTCAGGCTGCTACAAAGCATCAGGGACCTCTGGATCAAACCGTCTGTCTGGCTCTGGCCTGCAGCTGGGAAGGGCGGCTCTCAGCCACGCTGGAGACGAGGGCACTGTGACACTGTGACACCGTCCTCTTCAGATTGGCCTCAAGGATGCAGTGAATGGATGACCAGCAGAACTACGGAGGGACCAAGAAGAGGACCACAGGAGACCGCGCTGCTTCCGTCACGTATCTCCCTCCCCTCACCCTTCTCGAACTACCATTTCGGCTTTTTATTTCAAAAAGGACAGCTAGGGCTCTCTTATCACCTTGTCAAGGGTTGGATGGAGGAAATGTGAGCGTGAACACACTGAACACAGGCTCTCTAGGGTCAAAACCGATGTAAGTGGACAATTAAGTGCTTATCACCGAGTAAATGAAGAGCAGCTGCTGACATGCAGTTTCTCTACATGGAGTCCTAACCTCCTTGGCAAGCCCATCCCCGAACACGAGTCCTAACCACCGCCCTACTGCTGAGCCTGCCAAAAATTTCAAGAAAGCTTCGCCAATTGTACATGCTCTATGATGGCCATGATGGGACAATTTTGAAAGCACGTGTTGGGAGAGCAAATTCAAGAGTGAATTTTATTTTTATGTTTTGTTGTTGCTACTGGGTTCTTTTGACAACATAAAATTATTTTTAAGAATACCTGGGAAAGCCGGGATGGCTGAGCGGGTTAAGCACTCGCTTTGAAGCCCCAAGGACCGAGGATCGAATCCCGGCTCTGGCCCAGGCGGACCCACATGCTGAACTGGGGTGTGCTTCCCGAATGCAGTGAGGCCCCAGTTCAGTTAAAAAAAAAAAAATTTTTTTTTTTAAAGAATACCTTATTACCAACATCCCGATTATATATTTTGCTAAGATTGGAACCTCTCAAAGCATGAGTTCATTTCTGACCTAAGTCTTTGCCTTCCCTCTGGATTCATATATCACAGAGAAGCAGGAGAAAAACAAACAGAAATGCAACCAAAGATGACATGCAATTCTCCTTTGCAGCTATTACTGATTTCCCAATAGAGCAATCGTTAAGTTTTACCAAAATTGGGCCAGAAAGCCCTATAAGCTTCTATGCATTTGGCTGGACATTTACTTTTTTTTCCCCTGAAAAGATGCAAGAAAACCAAATGCATAAACACAGAGCAGCTGTTTCCTGGCAAAGCCAGCACCCCATTGCACATAGCCACACCCTGACACAGAGGCACCAGCCCCCATCCGTCCCTGGGCTCCAGCTGACTGGATTGCTGTGGCTGTCCCCACGGGTCCGCTGAGCTCAGCCTCTGATGTAATAGTGGATGGGAAACCATGTGCTAGGATCATCAAAATCTGCCACCTCCTACAGATGGTGCCAATGGCCCCACTGATGCTCTCTCTTCCGTGACCTCCCAGTCAGAGAGGGCCAGGAAGGGAAGGTACCTTGCAGACAGCCGCCTGGAGCACTGCGTCAAAGCCCCCCTCTGGGGCATCACGGTTCCGGGACACCCTCTGCTTCCGAACTTCCTCATTGAAGCTGTCAACTCTGTCGGTGAGAGGCAGCAGATGGCGGAACCCAAAGGAGGGGACGCAGTTTGGGAATAATTTGTAACTAGAGAGAAAAAAAGAGAAGAAGAAGAACCATGAGTCCATTATTGTCTCTAAATATTTTTTAAGATTTATTTTTTATTGTTTGAGAGGAGAGGGAGGGAGGGAGAGGGAGAGCAAGAGAGAGAACGGGGAAGGCCCACAGAAGTCTCCACAGTTGCACAACACTATTTATGACATGGTTTCACTCCACACAGATGGATGTGGGATCATTCAGGGCGGGAACTGAACTGGGGGCCTTCCACCTGGGAGGTAAGAACTTTACCGCACAAGCCGGGGCTGGGATTCAATCCCCAGACCTCGTGGCTGCAAGGCAAGTGCTCCTGTTGAGCTTTTCCGGCATCCCTGTCCCTAAACCTTAAACCACCCAGTAGTCCATGAATGAATGAATATCTATCCAGCACCTACTGTGGGATGGGCACAGTGGGGAAAACAAAGAGCAACAGCACGTCTCTACTCTCCAAACATCAAGTCCTAAGCTGCAGGCTAGACAGCACATACCAGGGTGTATGTGAATGGAACAGAGCAAGCACTCAAAGAAGCAGAGGTAACAGTGGGCTACTGCACTCAGAGGAAGACATCCTGGAGAAGTCTAGGCAGCACAGAGGGGAAGGGCCCTGGGCTGAGGAAGCTGGGCAAAGTTGAGTGAAGACAATGTGAGCAGGGCTATGCTATGAAACCAGTTTCTGCAACTCTGCTGCTACGAGACAAAGGATCACATAACCCTTCATTTAAACCCATGCAGAGACCATCAGCAAGTGCTGGCCCACAAGCCGATGCTAAGTGGAAGAGGAATGAAAATGTTCTGCTTCTTCACTGTTCAATATCACAATAATAAACTATCAGCTCGCCTAAATACAACAGAAATCATTCCGAAACCAACCATCTTCCAATGGAAAACTCTAGCTGGAAATCTGGAAAGCGGGAAGCAGTGCATCTCAATAGTAGGTTAGGGCCATGTCTTTCTCCTGAAACACGGGGCAATCTCATCCTCAGTCTGCAGTAGAGATCCAAGCGGGCCCATTCCTGGAGGAAGTTAGATCCCAATTATAGTTCTAGAAGATTAAGCTTGATATAAAGCCAGTGAAATAGAAAGAGAGGCCGTACACAGCTTCACACATGGGTTCACTCGGTACAAGGAGAGAGGGAAGAGCGCTCTGGCCAGGGATGAGCACATGCAAGAGCCCTGTGGCAAGAGGGAGCATGGAGAGCCCCACATGAGGCGAGGCCAGGGGAGCTACAGTGCAGGGAATAAGGGCAAGAATAGGCTAAGAGGAGGTGAAGAAGGCAGGCTGGACCAGACTGTGCAGGTCTGTGGACATGGGAAGTAAGCCTCTTGCAAAACAAAAAGAAAAGACACACTAACAGAGAGGCCTTAGGGGAAGGCTTTATAATCCAGTGCAACCATATGCATGGGAAGGGAAACAGGCTTAGCAAGTGTTAGGGGATCCTGCCTAACCACCGCCAAGAAACAGCTGCCAGGGCAGGTCTGCACAGGCTCCCCTCCTCCTCACAAGAGGCAAACTTTGCCTTTCTAAGAGGCTATTCGTTCTTCCTCGGACCAACAGTGCCTGCTCCATCCACCAGTCATTCACAGCATGCTGGCTCAAGACTGAATCAACGCCCCGGAAAAAGCTGTGCTTCCCTCCAGACCTGGGCAGCAGCTAGAGACTTTTCCCACATGCCTTTCCTTTGTTTCACTCCTTCCTCCAGCCTGTGCTTGCTACAACTCATGCCGTGGGCCACCCAAATTCTTCATCTCTGTCTCATTTTACCATAAAGAGGCAGGTCATGGAAATTTTATTCCCAGCCCAAAGAAGGAACTGAGCTGAGGTCCAGTCTGGGGTTATTTGACAAATGGACAGGCCCAGGAGGAAGTACATGCACACAAACTCTCACTTCCCCCCTTCTTCCTCCAGGCAGCTACACTCTTCTGTGTTGTTCTGGTCCAGGCTTGAGGACTTCAGGGGTGTGCCGATTGTTGGATTTGAGCAGGTTGGTTGAGGAAAGAGAGGAGAGGAACAGAATAATTGTCATTCAGTGAGAAAACCAGAAAAGCTGTGAAAAGCTCAGCTCAATCAGCTCAGCACATTTTATGTCTTCCCTTATGTTCCTGCAAACAGCAAAAAGTACAGTTGACCCTTGAAAAATGCAGGGGTTAGGGGTATTGTATGTAACTCTGACTCCGCAAAACTCAACTGCTAATAGCCCCGTTGATTGGAAGCCTTACCGATAACATAAACAGTCGATAACATGTATTTTATATATTATATGTGTTACATACTGCACTCTTACAATAAAGTAAGGCAGGGGGAAAAAAATGTCATTAAGAAAATCCTAAAGAAGAGAATATACATTTAGAGCACTGTATGTATTTCTTGAAAAAAAATGCAAGTGTAAGTGGACCTGCTCAATTCAAACTCATGTTGTTCAAGGGTCAACTATAGATAAATTTTACTGTGGAGAATTGCTATTAAGTAATTAGGAACTAGAAAATGTGTTTGCCAGAGAAAAACCTTCATTGAAGAGAATTTACTGTAACCAAATTAGAGTCACCTCTTACTTAGAGGAAAACAACTTTGTCACACAGACTTGTTGAATGTTTCCATAGTCACTGAAATATGATGTCACATGTGACTTGTTATTTAATTTAACCGCTGGAAGAGCTGCCTCAGTGACCTGAAGATCAAGGTGTTTGGGGCGGGGGCGGTGGGGTCCCATACCAGGAAACCCTCCACTTCCATTCAGCGTCTGTGCTGTAGGGCCTAAGGATTATGAACCAATAAGCTAAATAAAATATATATGCTTAAAGAGCCAGGGAGAGCCTGTGTATATAAAAAGTAAATCCAGTTTGAAGATACTAGGTCTAGATAAATCCAGAAAACAATATAATGTTTTGGGAGAATATTATGGATCAAGTGGATAAGGGAAGAGCTCCCCTCTTATTCTTTTTTTTTTTTGATAGAATATATTTTTTTAAGATTTATTTTATTGTTTTGACAGAGAAACAGAGAGAAGGGGAAGGGCCCAGAGAAATCTCCATAGTTGTATGCCATCAGTTTTCGACATGGTTTCATTCCATACAGGTAAGCAGGGGCCTCTCAGGGCAGGAACCAGGCCAGGGGCCTCCCCCATGGGAGGCATGCCACCTTGAGCCAGTGGCCAAACCAGGGGCCTCCCACATGGGAAGCTCGCCCCTGTGAGAACCAAACTGGGGGCATACCCAAGTTCAGCATAGGGGTCTACACAGGCCGGGGTCGGGATTTGATCCTCAGACCCCAGAGCTGCAAAGTAAGCACTTAACCTGCTGAGTCTTCCTGGCATCCCCTCTTATTCTAATCATATGGAATGGCTGGATAAAATAGAATTTTTAAAAATGTTAATATGTAGCCAAGACTAGAAGCCTAGCAGGGAAATTCCAGGTGTCAGAAATGAAGAGAAAGACATCAAACAAATAAATGGACTTTAGAGACTAGGTGGGAAGTGAGCACGGGCTCCTGGCAGAAAGCCCCATGTGTCAGGACCTGACACTAGTCCTACGGACTTGGGACAGGATTCGCACGGGGTAGGTGAACCTCGGGCCCCTGCAAAGCTGAGCCCTGCCCTACAGCTGTCTGCATGAAGCAGAACGCTATGAGAGCTGCCCTGTCACAACATCAGAAACAGAACAATTCCAGCCACTGGTCTGGGAAAGAAGGAAGATCCACTCTGGGCCAAGAGCGAGATGAATCACTCACAAAAATTGCAACTCCAGGCCCGAGCAAGTCAGAATTCACTACTTTCATGCTGCAAAACCCCAGCTGAGAAACGAACAGGAAAAACGAGTCCCCGTGACACCTGGAGGGTCCTGGCAGCGGCAAACACGCCACCAGCCTGCAGGGAGGCCAACACACCTGCGGCATGCAACCTGCTGATGAAGAGGAGCTTGTGAAATAGCTATGGAACCCCAGGAGAAACAACCAGCATGCAGGAAAGTCAGCAAATTCAACAAAGTGGAGGGCCTGCAGTTCAAAAGGCAGAGATAATCGAATCACTTAAAGTACCTTAAAGCAAGGATATTTAAAACATTCAAGGAGAGAAAGGAATATCAAAGACCAGAACAGGATGTTATTAAAAGGGGGAAAAGAAACAAAACAGACCAGGAGGTTATGAAAAAAAAAGTGTGAAAAACAGAAGTCTGAAAAAGAACCAAATAAAAAGTACAGTCCCGAAATTCAAAAATGAAACTTCAGAGTATGAATTAAACAACGGAAGAACAAAATGGTAAACTGAGAGAAATTTCTTATTATGCAACTTAGCAAAACAAAGTGGTAGAAATTATGGGAGAAAAATTAAGAACCATGAAGTATAAAAGGAGACACTCCAACACACACCTACTAGTATCAGAAAGAAAATGGAGGGGGATGCCAGGATAGCTCAGCGAGTGAGCGAGGTCCCAGGTTCACTTTCTAGCCCCAGCCCATGCAAATCCCATGTGCTGAACTGAGGTGCAACTGGTAACCCCCGGGATGGCTCAGCGGTGAGGGCTCTATGTGGGAGGTCTTTGGTTCAGTTCCTGCCCCACTTGGCCCCATGTCCACCTGTGTGGAAAGAAACCAAGTCACAACTAATGATGCACAACTATGGAGACTGCTCTGGGCCCTCCCCTTCTCTCTCTCCTTCTCCCAAACAATAAAAATTTTAAAAAATAAAGGAAGAAAGGAAGGAAAGGAGGAAGGGAGGGAGGAAGGAAGAGAACTGAGAGAGTAGGAGAGAAGAATCAGAGAAATAACGTGAGAATTTTTAAGATAAGAATGCATCCTCTGATTACACAGGCAAACCAAGTATTTCCATTTGTGTGTGTGCGCTGAGGACATTTAAAATCTACTCTCCTCACAAATGTGAAATACACAAGTATATATTTCTAGTATCGTCAATTATCATCACCATGCTGTACAATAGATCCTCAGAAGTATTCATCTGACGACTGGAATTTGCTACGCTTTGACCAACATCTCCCTGTTTCCCCCAGCGCACAGACCTCAGCCCCAGGAAACCACCACTCTCTGTGAGAAGATTTAAGATGTGGCATGTATTTCTACAAGAGCCCAATACCTTTAACAAAAGAGAATGTGTTTAGAACTAGAACTAATATGACAGATTAATCCTCCAAGGCCTGTATCAGTGAATATCTTGTGACTCTTCCCAGTGGCACTATTCCTATTAGAATAGCAATGCAAGCGTTCTTTAATCTGATGATGAAATTATGCTGCGTCTTTTCTGTCCTATGGTAGCCCTGGTACTCCTTACTTCAGTTCTAGCATTTCTGGTGCCTTCTGAGATGGGAAGCGATGAGTCTAGGAGTTTGATCCTCTGGCAGAAACATCTAGAGCAGGAGGAGGAGGGACAAACCTCAGGAAAGCTCCACGAACAACTGGCTCTTTTCGCTGAGATGTCCTGCACAGGAGGTTAAGTGACTTCTCCTGACTCCCCTGAACCCCCGCAACTTTCTGGGGTTGCTTCTGCTGCTCCCACCAGCGCAGGAAAGAAAGCACTGACTGAAGGCGCCACTGCAGCTTGAGAAGAACCCTGTGGTTTTCCTCTCCAATAGCTAAAGGCAAAGAACAGACTAGGATCACAGACATCTACCAGCCAGGCACAGAATGCAACCCAGCGAAGCAGGCCAGCTGTAAGACAGCAGGGAGTGCTGCCGACTGTGGCCAGCAAACATGCAGAGTAAGCCCAGCTGTTTTACTTTTTAAGATTTATTTTACTGTTTTGAGAGGTGGGAGAAAGAAAGAGGGAGAGAGAGAGAGAGAGAGAAGGGGGAGGGCCCAGAGTAGTCTCCATAGTTGTCCATCATTAGTTGTGACATGGTTTCATTGCACACAGGTCGATGTGGAGCCGTGTGGGGCAGGAACTGAACTGGGGGCTTCCCACGTGGGAGGCAAGAACCTTCCCCGCTAAGCCATCATGGTGGTTACCAGTTATGTCACAACACAGTTCAGCATATGGGTTTGCACAGGCTGGGGCCTGGAATTGAACGCTAGGCCTCGCAATTGTGAGGCAAGAGCTCAACCGCTGAGCTATCCCAGCATCCCTAAGAGTAAGCCCAGTTTTACCAATCCTTCAAGAAAGCCTCGAAATCCTAGTTATTCCAGGCTAAATCTTCCATTTTTTAAATGTTGGTAACTCATTCCCAGTGCCATTAAACTCAGAAAGGGAGACAAAACCCATTACAGGCTGGGCTTTTTGCATAATTTAGATGTGATGGTTCCTGCAAAACTCTAATTCTTCACTGATTTCCCATCGTACAAACAGCTTTTCAGTATGCCTTGTATTCACTGTCAAGACTTTCACTGTCTGCAGTTGGTTCTACCTTCCAGGGCTTAGAGAAGGGGCTCTGAATAAGTAGTGTGTAATAGCCTGAATTCAAATGCTGAGTGCCCACAGCCAGTCCTTCATCTGCTGCCAGCTTCCAATCATCGCACAGTTAGTGAATGGTCCACAGAAGAAAGTGGGGACACAACCTGACTGTCTACAGACAGGGCCCAATCGGAGGGCAGAGGTAAAAAAAACCAATATTAATAGAATCGTTACTCCAGATGAATTGAAAAGTTTTGGATACGAGGCTAGTGCTCCTGGAAAGAAGCAGAACTTTGACCATAGGACGTCTGGCACTGGGACGTAGCTGGAAAGGGCATGGAGACAGGACCAAGGTAATAATGCCAGCAACCACCTGTGCCAGGAGGAAGCCAACCCAGCATGTGCTAACACTGGGTGCTTCTTCGTGGTTAAGGAACTTAGAATCTCATATGCATTTAAAACGTCGTTATCTGATTATTTTTTCCATTATTGTGTCAGTTCCCAACTCCTTGAGAAGATCTAAGTTAGCTTGTAGGAGAATGTCTGGAAGGATCAGGAAGGAGTCAGAAGAACGGACACCACCAGGATAAATACCACCTCACCCCAACCGCCCAGCCCAGCCCAGAGCTGGGAGCTGCCAAAGAGGAGCTGAAGGGCGAGACAGACTCGGGGCTTAAGAATAGCTTCTTCCCTTGGGGCAGCCAAGGAGACCAAGAATTGAAAATACGTCACACGCTGGAAAGAGCCTGGATCCCTGCGTCACCACTTGAAGGAGCGCTGCCATGGAAAACAGCTCAACCCTCATCAGATTTTGTAAAAGTGAGAAACAAACTTTCATTGTGTTGAGCCACTGCAACCTGGGGATTGTTATTGCTGCCACGAAGCCTAACGTGACCCTTAGACATGCACCTAGAGCAAGCTTGTCCAACCCGCGGCCCGCGGCCCAGGACGGCTTTGAATGAGGCTCAACACAAACGTGTAAACTTTCTTAAAACATTATGAGATTGTTCTGCAATTTTGTTTTTTAGCTCATCAGCTATATTAGTGTTAGTATATTTTATGTGTGGCCCAATATAATTCGTGTTCTTCCAATGTGGCCCAGGGGAGCCAAAAGGTTAAACACCTCTGGCCTAGAGGGTCAGATGATTGTGGAATGGGTACTATCACTTACTCAGGTAAAGTGCCTGTGCTGTAGTCTGATTTGCGCAGAAAAAAATAAGCACTATATGAATGGAAATGCAGATTCTGGAAGTAGTTTATCTTGGTTTAGATGTCTACTCCTTCTCTTTGTGTAACCTAGGGTAAATTATTTATTCTCTCTAAGCCTCAGTTTCCTCATCTCTAAAATATGGTTGGCATCTACCTTAGAGACCTCAAAAGATTGTGATGAGATTTCAGAGATAATGCATGTGAAGTATTCAGGATGGTGCTTGATGCTTGGTAAGAATTTAAGGCTTAGCTACGGACATTTACAGGAATACTTGAAAGACTAGAAAGAAACAAACCAACCTCACAGAGGTTGGAGTTGGATGATGTGACTCTCCATCCCGCACATACAAATACTCCATGGCCGAGACTTGTTCACTAATCCCGTTTCCTCTTCTTTGGGGGCACAGCTAACTCAGTTTCCATCCTCCTTGCTAGAACCCAATTCTTGGGAAAGCCGGGACGGCTCAGCGGGTTAAGCGCTCGCTTTGAAGTCCTGAGGACCGAGGATCGAATCCCGGCTCCGGCCCAGGCGGACCCACATGCTGAACTGGGGTGTGCTTCCCAAACGCGGTGAGGCCCCCAGTTCAGTTCAAAAAAAAAAAAATCAATAAATAAAATCAATCAATAAATAAATAGAACCCAATTCTATAATCTAGAATGGAGAAGAAGAGGCAGAGGCCACTCAGTCCTGTCCCATAAGATCCTATGAGCAATCCTCCAGGCACGATGACCTCAGAAGCTGCATGTGGACGATGGTAGAGCACAGAATGGGTAGAGCCTGGGTCCCTAAGTCCCTGCTTGGAGGAGAGGTGTCTACTGAACAAGAGACCCATTTGTACTTAGGTGAGCAGGACATAAACTTCTTCCAAGTTTGAGCCATTACATACTTTTAGATTTGTTTGGTGCAGTAGTTGGAAACTCCTATTTTCTGATTATTTGTCAAATATTTTCTAATTTAAGTACTTGACTTCTTTTAAAAAAAATCATACTTTTAAAACATAAGGTTTTCATTTTGTTTTGTCAAAGGAAGTTGTAATTATTTATATAAACAACTGGGACAGACTTTGAATTCATTTTTCCCAAGCACCTCAGTTACTCCAAACAAGGGGAAGGTTTACGTTTTCTGTCTGCTCCCTCCTTGGTTACATGGGTCCATCATTTCCTGAGAACATTCTCTAAAATGTATTAATGTAGCAAATAGTCCTGTGTCCATCAAGTAGGAAAACAAATGAGCTATGATCATTATTACATCTTTATGCAAACTGTGACAGTTCACTGCATAGAGGTAGAGCAGAACTGGGTCATAATTGATCAAATTAAACACCTAAACCTGGTTAGCCCTCCTAATTTTCCCCTCCCCAGTCCTTTCTTGGGGCTAAGTTCTCCAGCTACTTCATTGCCCCATCTTTAAATACCCAACATGGGGAAGCCGAGATGGCTCAGTGGGTTAGGTGTTCGCTTTATAGCCCCGGAGACCGAGGATCGAATCCCAGCCCCGGCCCGTGCGGACCCATATGCTGAACTGGGGAGTGCCCCCAGTTCAGTTCTCACTGGGGCAAGACCCTGGCCCAGTTCCTGCCCTGTGCAGCCCCGTGCCCACCTGTGGAATGAAACTATGTGGAAAAACCGATGATGTGCAACTATGGAGACTGTTCTGGGCCCTCTCCCTTCTCTCTGTCTCTGACTGTATCTCTCTGTGTCAAAAACAATAAAAATAAATAAATAAATAAATACCCAACAGAAGGCCAGCTGGTCACTTACCCAATGCATGGATTGGTCTGGTACCTCGGCGCTGTGTAGGAGAAAGGAGAGATGCTCTTGTCGACAAAAGACCCGAAACCCAATCGGAAGTTGCTGGTGAGCTTCCTCATCTCCTCCGCAAGCTTGGTGCCCAGGTTCCGGATGTTGTCCAAGTCATCCTTCATGGACAGGGACAAGTCCATCAGGTAGTACAAGTCCACAGGATAATCCTCCACCTGTCGCACCTGCAGCTGGAAGGTAGTCTTGTCGCCTGTGCCAACAGAGAGGCCATGTGCATTAGAGGTCATCCAATCTGCTGGGGCAGAGGGGTGGATGTTGCGTTCAGAGCTGCTCCACCTCTTAGTTCTCTTTGGTGATTGTGTGCCTCTCAGAAAAAAATGTTTCTTAGGAGACAGAAGAAAACATGGGTGCTGGGGACAAAGCTCTAGGTTCTCCTTCCAAACACTTCGCTCCGCATTTTTACGGAAACTCTTTAACAACCAGTCTCCTTGGTGACGTTCTGTTTTATCAGCAAAAAGGACACATGGGTAATTGGTGTACAGTGAGCCAGATAAGTCCATGGACACAATTTGGGTTACAGGAGTCCACCAATCACACGTCAACTTCAGAGAAAGGACCGGCCAATGTGGGAATGTGGCTAGAAGACTGTAAAGGTGTGTGGGAAATAGCAAATGGGGTGAAATGAACAAAGGGTACGCACATGAGTGAATAAGAACTGAAATGGGTAAGAGAGATTACCAGGCAATGCAGGGTGAGGACAGAATGATAGTTACTAAGAATACCCTCAAAGGGCAAAAATGTTTATGCTTGTGCTATGCCATCTACTTCTATCTCCCTGGCTATTTATCAAACAATAGCATTTAGTTCTTGGGAACATTTGATGTTTGGGAACATCACAGACACAAATCATTCTCACCAGAAATTATACCATATGTATAAATACAAGAAGACAGATTCCAAATGTTAGCCCTGTCAAAAGCGGGGAGGGGGTGGAAAACAAGAAAAAAACATGCTAGATTTGTCCACCAGCTACGAGAAAGAAAAAATAATTTTGGGTTTTATGATAAGATAGTCAACAGAGGAAAGGGGAACTGATCCAGAGGAAAGAACAAAGAAAAGCCCATGTCTGGGAGGCAAGGCCTCTGCAATCTTACCCGGGGGGGTGTACAGAAAAGTTCAAGTCAGCACAATACCTGGAGGACTCACACCAGGATAATGATCCTAAATCATTTCTTAATCTCTGAAAACACATCATTTAGAGCCAACATCAAGAAGCAAATCATACCAGGTAATTCTATCTGCCCTTAAGCTGATTAAACTTTCAGAGGCACCAAGAGATGTCCTTGAACTCTTCAGACAGAAGTATCCACACGCATTGAAATCCAAATGTACTGTGTGTGTCCAGAGGTGCAGCAGGAAAGGTGGCCTCACTCCCACCCAAGGGGTCCAAGCCTTCTGCCGGCTTCGCATCTTGGAGAAATCAGCATGCTACCTCCAGTGAGCAACCAGCACACTGAAGCCTTTTTGAACTTGCAGGATAAGGAACCCAATCCTCTGTGCTCCCTCTCCTCCTCCCACCCTAGACAAGATGTAGTTCATGAACTAGACCATGAAAGAGCCAATGACCAAAAGATGTTAGCCCGAGTTCTATCCCTCAACTAGGGGTGCAACCTGAGCTTCAATTTCCTTAAATATAAAATTAAAAAGAATAAGCACAAAGCACTGATTAAGGCGATGAAGCATGCCTTTGGGGGAGCCTGCACAATGAAGTATGATTATCATAATTAGTATTTGTAGCCCAAGTGACAGCGCCAGGCCTGCCTCCCCTTATGTGTCATTGTGTGTACTGTTCTAGTCCCCTCAAGATTGATGTAGTTTGGGTTGCCTGTTGGTATAAGCCTATTTTTAAAAACCATCAGAGTCTGGCTCAAATGAAGGAATGTACAAGGTTTTCTCCAGGATGAATTCCGAACTGCTGCCATGCCTGTCTCTGGTTCCCATCAGACAGACAGAACAGGTCCCTGCATTGGGCCCTCCCAGGCCTGGATGCCACATCCCAGTGGGGGAAGGGTGGGGGAGGGAAAACTTGGGGAGAGCAGAGACCTGCCGAGGCCTTGGCATGGGCAGAACGCAGACCCCCATATGGCCAGAGCCTGCGGTCATGTCCCCTCCGTCCAGTCCCATGACCCTTTGGCAGGGTCTTCCAAAGCTTCTGTCTCCTGTGACCTTCCCCACTAAGTTCCCCGCGACACCCTCTTTTATCCTGAATCCACTTCTCCCTCTTTGTGGATTATAAGTACTTAGCATATGAGCGTTTAGGACCAGGACATGGAGAACTGGCTTGGATTCAGGGAGCTACCCATGGGAGGGTGTGGAAAGGGGAGTGGGGCTGGAATCCAGGCCATGCCACCAAGGACTACGGCCTCAGGCTCCTTTAAACATGCTGCTCAGTTTCTGGATCAGTGAAACGGGGAGGATGTGAACAACTGCGGGGTTGTATATAAACACAATACAAATGTTTCCACACAAGGAAAACTTCAGCCTCAGTCTCCCCAAAAGTCAAAGCAATTTCCTACAGGGATAAAAACAGACGGAAGATCCTTCCAGAAATTTGAGTGTGAAAGGCTACAGCCTTGGGCATTACATTTCATTCCAAATTTTTCAGACATTACAGCAAAGAGATAACCAAGATGTGATATATAGGCCTCTTTGTACACTAAGAGGGTATTTATTTGGAAGTGAAAAATCTCTTGGCATTCAATTCTAAGAGAAATTGGACACTAAGAAAACGTGTGCACGCACCAGATAGAAAGGCTGTAAATGTTAAAAAGAATTATTTCTCCAGTTTTCCAGAAAAGAAAGGGTGTAAAGAAGAGAGTAATAGCATTAATGTTCAGAATGAGAGTTTATTGCTACCTCAACTATGCCTGATTTTAAATGCTACAAACTCCTCCATGGGCCTTGGCAATAACGGAATGCTCTGTCAGCAGATTTTGGAGGGACAGACATTCCTGAACTAATTCTCAGTGTGGGAGTTAGGCTACAGTGCGCCAACTCCCCAACAAGGGTGGCCTCCAAGGTCAGCAGACCAAAGGTGAAGCCATTGCTGTGTGCAAGGTGTACTCTCTGCTTAGAGAAGGTCTGGGGCACATTCTCCATCTTTGGGGACCCATCAGGAACCATGCACACTTAGCAACACACCAACAAAACATCCAGCCACTCAAATCTGCACCACCTGAGTCACCACCAACTGTGTCCAGCAGGGTGCCAACCCTGCTCACCTTCACTGTGCGTGTGTGCGTGGTCCGGGCCTGTCTACACAGATACCCTCCAACACACATGTCCCACCCCCCACATAGAACCCCTACAAGTTAGTCTCCTCTGTGGCTGCACCCCTTCTCTCTGGCCCCATTCCACATAATCAGGACCAGAAGCAGATCAGAGAAGCAGGATGAAGCCAACTACAAAAGAAAAGCTGATCACCTCATGCCTATGAGGATGAAACTAGTCCTGTAAGCAGCCCCCACTCATGTCCTTCTGGTTTTCCTGTTTCCAAAGTGCTCAGATGCAACTATACTTTGCACAGAATTCCAACCACTGCTCAGCTCATAAGTGAAGGGTCTCCCACCATAATCAAGTGTCAAATTGCATTGCACCTGAAATGAATTCTGTTTTTTAAAGCTTTCTTTTCTCAGCCCTCCCTTCCATAAAAAGTGAAAAGTTAGCTTTTCCTTAGGGATGTGTATCATATGACAACCATTCCTGGAGAGTGAAGGTACAGAATTCCACCAAGAACTTTTAGTTTTTTTTAAGATTGATTTTTGTTCAGTTGTCAAGACAAAGTAGTACTTCAACAAATAAAGACTCTTGCCCCTTCCACCCTCCCCCCGCAAAAAAAATATAAGCAGTTTTTGATTCCCCAGAGTTAAAGAAAGAGGGGAACATAAAAATTGGCTCTATTACAACAGGACTACAGCTGAACAGGGAATCTGGGCCCTCGTGTGCTCCCTAGAAGACTACCGTCTAGCTCTTCTGTTCACTGCAGCAGAAGGTGATACTATGCCAGCACTAAACCTAGACCCAGAACCACAGAATCGCCTCACTGGTCTAGAACAAGTCTACTGTGCTGCACCCCCCCCACCTCCACCTCAGAATTCTGACTCGACAGATGGAACCACGGCTGGCCTTCACAGTATCTGCCCCACATTGGGGCCCAGCATTTCTAGTTTCCTTAAAAATAGCCCTGTCTTAGACAGTTTGGGCTGCTGTAACAAGTATCATAAATTGGGTGGCTTATAAACAATAGAAGTTATCTGTCATGGTTATGAAGATCAGAAGTCCACGATCAGGGTGCGGGCATAGGAGGTGTTGCATGAGGGCCCCCTTCTGAGCTGGAGAATGTGGACTTCCTCTGTGTCCTCACGTGGCAGATGGGGTGAGGAAGCCCTCCAAGGTCTTTTTATAAATTATAGCATTAACCTCACGCATTAGGGTTCCACCCTGATGACCTAATCACCCCTCAACAGCCCCACCTCCTAATACCATCACATTAGGGGTTAGGATTTCAACTTATGAATGTTGGGAAACACAAACATTCAGTCTATAGCAAGCCTCTTACCCACCCACCATCAAGCGCATGCACGGTCAGTCTGGGTGGCAGAAGCAATACCTCAATCACGTAACCGGCTCCTCTAAAGCAGCACAGATAGGGGCTGGCAGAAAACCAGTACCCAAAGCAGCCTGTAGTTTAGTTAATAGTATGATGCCCCTGTCAATTTCCTGGCTTTGACAACAAGATCTGGAATTATGTAACATGTTATCATTGGGAAAAGCTGAGAAGGGTACACAGGAACTCTTTATTATTTTTGCAACTTCTTGTGAATCTAAAATTATTTCAAAATAAAAAGTTTAAGTTTTTTAAAAAGCTACCAATTGAGGGTCATTTTTTGGAGAGGCTAAGGGATTGAGGCAAAAAATGGCTTAAATAAACCCTTTCTAATCACTCCACCTCCAGCTTTTTACCATTTCAATAAACTTTATTCTTAAGTTTATGTTCTTTCTTAAGGATTTTATGCCCTTTGTTAAGGCTTTTTTAAGATTGTTATCCTGACATTTTCAGGATTGGAAATAAAACAGAAAACATGATCCTCTGTTTATACAATATCCTGCTTAAAGTTTGGCAGTTCCTCAAAAAGTTAAACACAGAATTACCACATGACCCAGCAATACCACTCCTAGCTATATTCTCAAGATTATTGAAAACATATGTCCACACAAAAACTTGTACATGAACTCTCATGGCAGCATTACTTATAACTGCCCCAAAGTGGAAACAGCCCAAATATTCATCAACTAAAATGTGATATAGATATAGATAATGGAATATTATTTGGCCATAAAAAGGGATGAAGTCCTGATACATACTATAACATGAATAAATCTTAAAAATATTTTGCTAAGTGAAAGAAGCCAGATATAAAAGGCCCCACATATTATATGATTTAAATGAAATACCCACAATAAGCAAAACCATAGAGATAGAAAATAGATTAGTAGTTGCTTGAGACTGAATGTGATGGAGAAGGAAAGGATACAGAGTGACAATTAATGAGCACAGGTGTCTTTTTGGAGTGATGAAAATGTTTTGGAATTAGACAGTGGTGATGGTTGGCACAACTTTGCAAATATACTACAAATCACTGAACTGTAACTTTGCAATGGTAAATTTGACGGTATATGAATTATATCCCAATTTAAAAAGAAAATAAAAACAAAAAAAATGCTACTCAAAGTGGGAGGAAAAGTTTTCTTTTTCTTTTTTTCTAGGCTTACCCTGGAACAATAACATTGCCTTGGTGATATATTATGCTGAGGCTTGTCCTTGGCTAGTCTGGTATAAGTGTTACATTACACTCAACAAATACCTATTATGAGGTATCGGGGAGCAGGGCAAGGGAGAAGACAGAAAAGCATTTCTAAAACTGCATAATGGATAAACCAATCACTACACAGATGAATGCCTTCACCAGAGTCAGGTCATTACTTTGTGGAGTATGTACTTGGGAAACTGAAAATGTTGCTAACTGTAACATGCCATTTCTCCTTCCCCCAAATGAGAAGATATCTAGGTTTGCCTGTACTTCTCTTTAAATACAAACATTTTCAAAATTTTAAGAGGCATCACTGGCTTCAAGTGTTTCTACATTTGAGAAATATGTCCACAAGGTTTTAGACCAGGAGTGTCCAACCTTTTGGTTTCCCTGGTGTACACTGGAAGAAAAATTGTCTTGTCACCCATAAAATACACTAACGCTAACAATAGCTGATGAGTTTAAAAAAAAAAAAAGGTCACAAAAACTCTCAAGTTTTAAGAAAGTTAACAAATTTGTGTTGGGCCACATTCAAAGCCATCCTGAGCCGCATGCAGCCCACAGGCCGTAATTGCACAAGCTTGTTCTAGACCTTTAGGAATTCATATTTTCATCAGATCTCCTCCTGGTTTTCATCTCGATGACTAAAACATCCTCACAATTTGGGTGTGTCTTCATAAGGCAGCCAGCTCCTCCATCACCTTGACCTCCCAGCAATGGGCTCGACATGGCTACAACTTCCCACAGGACCAGAGCTGCACACAGCACTCACATCGTGATTTTGTATAAACACAGGATCATGTTTTCCATTTTATTTCTAATACTGGAAACTGTATCATAACGTTTAGCAGGAGATATAACTATACCTAATAAGGCGAGTTTCTGTTTTCTTTAATTGAGCATACATTGAGCTTTAAACATATGTAAATATGTATTGTGTATAAAATTCATGCCAAGAGAACTTTACCCAAAGAGGCTGCCCTCACTCAAATCATATCTTTAAATCCTCTTTGGGGGCTGTTTTTAAAATCCAGTTAAGTCCAACCAAACAAGTTTTTCTGCCTTATAGTCATACCTTAATTCTGATTTTCAAAACTAGAATTAACTGTGTCTTTGTGTGACCTCCAACTGTTTCCTAAACTAAATCTACCCTAAAGAATAAGAACTTGCCACAATGAAGAGTATTTCTTGGAGAGAACCATAGGTTCTA
>PVKE010015605.1:0-33183 GCA_004027555.1 Craseonycteris thonglongyai
TCTACCTGTCTCTGTCTCTGTCTCTCTCTCTATCTGTCAAAAAGTAAAATAGAAATAACTATGCACTGAAGACAAAAAGATAATTTCTCTCTATAAATGTGAAAAGATAAAAAAAAACAAAACAAAAAAAAAAAAAACCCCAAAAAAACCTTAGCCTAAGGCTAATATACTCCCATTACTGAGCTGATACCTTTCTGAGAACTGTATAGATGATGACTTTCTAATCTCACTGGTGGGAATATGAACTATTTTCAGCCCTGTGTTCTGGTGATTCTTTGGGCTTGGCTATTACAGTTTCCTTTTACATATGCACAGATCAGTTCTTATCCAACGATTCAAGGGGAGCCCCTCAGCAGACAGCTGTAACTATCTCCCTCCTTTCTTTCTTCCCTTCCTCCCACATCCTTCCCCTATGGTATCCTGGCCTACAAATTTGAGCTTTCTTGTTCCCACCAAACTCCATGTGTTTTCGTGACTCAGAGAAATTAACTAGGCTCCTTTCTAGTATGCCCTCCCTGACCTGAGCCTATAATCATGTCTGTGGTCACTGAGCTACTGTAATTCTAGGGCTCACCTTGTTTTTCTTTTTCTTCAGATCATAGTCCTGGGATGCCTGTTAATCTAACGTCTGAAACCTACTTTGTTTGATTTTCTAGGTATTAAAGGTGGTAGGGTAAACTAGCCCCTTAACTCCATCATGGCTAGAAACAATAGAAATGTGTTCTTAGTATCAAAACATAACAGTAAATTACCTAGTTACTCTTTAAATATTCATTTCTAGCACTAATCCACTGTAATTACAGACCATAGTCTGTATGATTTCATTCCTTTGAAATTTGTTGTGTCTTGCTTTATGGCTCAGTATTGTCAATTTCTATAAATATTCTTTGTGTTCTTCATTTACATTTAATATAGATGATATACTTAGGTCTATATCTACCATCTATTATATAATTTATGCTTGTTCTGCTTGGTCTGTTCTCCCCACCCCCATTTCTGGCTTGATGTTTTTATCAATATCAGAAGAAAAGAAGAAACATCACTACAGATCCCACAAACATTAAAAAATAAGGGAATACATATTATGAACAATTTTATGCCAACAAAGTTTAGCAATTTAGATGAAATGAACAAATTCCCTTAAAGTCACAAACTATCAGAGCTCACTCTGGAAGACAAATAATCTGAATAGCACCATATCTATTTCTTTTTAATGCAGTTAATTATCCAAAACCTACCAACAAAGAAGATGGCTTCAATGGTGAACTCCATCAAACATTGCAGGAAAAATTAATAATGATTCTACAAAGATTCTTCCAGAAAGCAGAAGAGGAAGAAAAACTTCCCAATTCATGTTATGAGGCCAGTATTATCCAATTACAAAACCTAGACTAAAACATCATTAGAAAAAAACTATAGATCAATAAATTTCATGACCAGAGACTCAAAAATCCTCAACAAATTTTAACAAACGGAAAACAAAGACTTTATACTTTCCAGGAAAATAAATAAATACATCTCACCATATTAATACACTAAAAAAGAGGAGCCATGATAATGCAATGGACATAGAAAAAGCATTTGACAAAATTCAATACCCACCTATTCACATTATATAATAGTGCAAGAAGACAAAAAAAGTAAGATAATAAAAGGCATAAAGATTGGAAAGGAAAAAGTAAATCCTAAGGAATCTCCAATAATATTCCTAGAGTTAATAAATGAATTTAACAATATCACAAGAAACAGGGCAGTATACAAAAATCAATTTAATTTCTATAGACTACCTACAAACAATAGAAATACAATGGCGCAAATAATATTAACTACTTTAGGGATAAATTCAGAAAATATATATAACTTGTATGCTGAAAGGTATAATACTACTGACAGAATAAAGGGAGATAACATACCATGTTTGTGGAGCACAAAACACAATTTTACAATGTCAATTCTCCTAAAATTGATCTTTAGATTCAATACAATCCCCATCAAAGTTTCAGAAAGCTTTCTAAAATGATTCTAAAATTCACTTGGAAATGCAAAGAAACCAGAAGAGCCAAAAACAATTCTGAAAATAAGATAAAATAAATGTAATACTACCTGCTTTGAAAATTACTATAAAGCTACAGTAATCAAGACAGTGTAGTACTGGAATAAGAATAGACATACAGATCAAGGAAACAAAGTAGAATGATCCAAGGTGTCAGTGTAACTCAAATACCATCATGTCCTCCTCACCTTCCTCCTTCCATATTGATATGCAATTATTCCAGTACCACTTGTTGAGAAAAGAAAGAAGAAAAGAAGGAGGTGGTGGAGGGAGGAAGAGAAAGGAAATGAAAAGAAAGTCAACTCTTAATTTATATACTTGTATATATGACATATAAAAAGTTAATTCAAAATATATCATAAACTAATTGTAAAACATAAGAACTACAAAATGACTAGGAAAAAAAAAAGCAGTAAGAAGTCTTTGTGACCTTGGGCTAGGCAAAAATTTCTATAATGCTCATCAAAAGCATAATCCATAACAACAAAAATTAATAAATTGACCTTCATTGAAATATAAAAAATCTTTCGATCTGTGAAAGACTAAGAAAATGAAAAACAAGCCACAAACTAAGAGAAAATATTTGGGAAGCATATCTGATAAAGGATTTGTATCCAGAATACATATAGACCACTCAAAACTCAATAAAAAAAAACAAAAAACCATATTATTAAAATTGGGGAAAAGCTTCAAACAGATCCTTCACCATAGAAGATAAAAGAAGGCAAATAAAGCACATGAAAAGATGTTTGAGGTCATTAGTCATTAGGAAAATGCAACTTAAAACCACAAAGAGATATTACTATTTCAGAATGGCTAAAATTAAAGACATAAAAAGACAATACTGAGTGCTGAGCAGCACACAGAGCCACTACAACCTTCATACAGTGCTGATGGAAATGGTAGTCATTTTGGAAAATGAGCTGGAAGTTTCTTACAAAGTATGTTTCTTAAACATACACAACTATCATCTGACCCAGCAATCCCACTCCTAGGTATTTACCCAAGAGAAGTAAAAACTTATGTTCAAAAACTTGTGTATGAATGTTTACAGCAACTTTATTCGTAACCACCAAAACAAACCAAATATCCTTCAACAGGTACCGTAAATAGGTCAACTGAGGTACAGCCATAGAATGAAATATAATGAAATAAGAAGGATTAACTAACATGGACAAATCTCAAAAGCATTATACTAAGTGACTGAAAAGAAGAGTCAAAAGGCTTAGCACAGTACAATATCATTCTTATGGCTTTTGGGGAAGGAAGAAAACCATTATATAAGGAAAGGAAAGAGATTAGTGGTTGCCTACCACTGAAGATGGGAGGAATAAATAGACCATACAAAGAGGCAGGAGGGAACTTTTTGGGGTGATGGAAATGTTCTAAATCTTGACTGCAGCGGTGGGATAATAGTGCTGTATGCATTTGTTAAAACTGGTAAAACTACATCCAAAAAAAGGGTGAATCTTACTATATGTAAATTACACTTTTAAAAAATGAAGACAACAGTGGTAAGCGAATGAAAAGGCAAGACACCAACTGGGAGGAAATATTTACAAAACATCTATCTGAAAAAGGTCTTGTACCCAGAAAATATAAACTGTAGAACTCTGTAAAAAGAAAACAAACAACCTGATTTAAACAAACAAACCAAAAAAAAGTAAAAGATTAGAACAGGCACTTAACCCCAAAGATGATGATATACAAATGGCCAAAAGCACATATGAAGGCTGTCTGGAAAGTATCCAGACATGTAATATGAAAAACAGAGGCATTTATGGCTGGATTTTTTCCGGACAGCCTTCATATTTCCTTAATATATGCTTCATACATGCATCATTAAGGAACTACAAACCCAACAATGCCACTTCTAGACATTAACCAAAGAAAACAAAAACAGGATTATCTAAAGACTGGTACTTGAATATTTTTAGCAGCTTTGTTCGTAATATACATAAACTGAAAACAACCCAAATATCCATTAACTTGTGAATGGATAAATTAAGTGCAAGTACCTCTATACAATGGATTACTACTCAGTATTGAAAATGAACAAACTACTGATATACACAAAAATTTGAATCAATCTCAAAAGCCATAAGCTAAGTAAAAGAAATAAGCCATAAAAGTCATAACACTATATACTACATGATTAAATTTAAATGAAATTCTAGAAAATGCAAAACTGTGTTGTCATAAAGACCAGCGATTGCCAGGTGCTAGGGGTTGAGGGAGGAGACAGAGAACTAAGGGTATCAGGGCACATTCTGGGGTAATGCAAGTTTCTATATCATGACTATGGTGGAGGTTCAATGACTCTATACACTGGTCAAAACGTGCTGAACTGTACACTTAAAATTGGTGAATTTTATTGCATATAATTCAATGAAGCTGATTTTTTTTAAAGACTAAAATAAAAAAATGTTAAACTTATAAATCAGTAGGAGGTGCATACATAAGCAAAGAATATGAACAGACAATTCACAGAGGGAAGTAAAATGGCCACTAAACATATGAAAAGAGTTTCAATTTCAGCAGTGATCATGAAAATGCAAATTAAAACCACAAAGAAATAGCATTTCACATTCCTCTGAATGGCAACTACTTAGGTCAGGAAATTATTAACAGGAGCAGGTGAGAATTTGGAGCAATGTTTGTGTAAATTAGTACAACCCTTTATAGATCAGACAAGGTCAAACAACTAGCACTGTCTAGAAATTCCCCTTGTAGATTATCTATCTCAGAAAAATTCTTACTATTTGCATAAGAAAACATATACATAACATTATGTATGATATCACTTGTAAAGCAAATAGTAGAAGCAACTCATATCTATCAATGGGAAATGAGTAACTAGGAAGTGTATGTTTACACATTGGGATTCCATTCAGCCATGACAGTGAATAAGGCAGAACATGCAGCAAGTGGTTCAACTGCAAAAATATATTAACTTTTAAATTGCATAATAATATGAAGGTGTTATCATTTGTATTCCATTTTAAAACATACTACTACTAAATATAGATTATGGATACAAATATATACGGTATAACACATAGATATATAAACATGGGCAGGAGGATACCAAACTCAAGATAGTAATGACCCTCTGGTAAAGGAAGGGGCTCCACATGCTGCTGGCAAAATCCCCACCTTTCCTTCCCCCAAGTAAATCACACCCTCAATTCCATATTCTGCCTCAGGGACCATCTAAATGAATCATATTATGCTGTACAAGGTTACTTACCTCAGTCTACAGAAAAACCTAAAATATCCTGGTTATTACTCATCACCTGGACACTTACTGCCATGCAGCTGGGTATAGCACTTAATGTGACCCCACTTCCATCCTACCACAAATCCCAATCCCCTGCATCATCCTCTCTGACACTTTCATCAGCAAAATCCCTTACACCCTTAATCTTCCCTGGCTGGTCCCACCCTTTCTCTACTGAAACCTGGCTCTCCGCTGCGGATGCCCCTGCAGCTCTCCTCAAAGGTGGCTGTTTTCTCCCTTACCCACCAGACTCCACGTGGGGGAGCTGTCCAGTGGGTCCTCATTGCTTTTTCAAAACCCTTCACTACCTTCTTCCTGTACCTCTTTCTCCCATAAAACACTCTGGCTTTTAAGCTTATGCCATTAGACTGTATCACCTGCCACCACTCCTGATTGCATATACTTCCCTTATTTTTTTAAAATATTACTACCTTGTTCACCATCCTATCTCCAATATTACCCCACTAATAACTAGTGGTGATTTTAATATCCATACAGATAATATTAAAACTCTGACCACACTGTGGAACTGAGCTCTTCTCCATGATCCCACCCTCCTTCCTACTGCAATCAACCACTTCCACTATCACAGCCTTTTATCAGGAAAGGCATTCCTTTCGTAATTTCATTTCCAAGCATTTTCACACTCCAGCCACCACTCCTGACTCCAACAACTCTTTCACTCCATCATGACCTACAATCTATTGATCCTACCAACTTTTTACTGTCCCAATCAGTCCATTCTTACCTGCCTCCTAACCAAACACAAATTCTATAGTCAATATTTCAATTAATCAACTTCCTTGCTCCTCCACCTGGTTAATAACCTGGTAAAACCCCACCCTGATTCAATCCAGTATCTACTATTCCATGCCTTAACTGGAAGGCTGTAGCTGGAGAAAAAACATTCCCCATGCGACTTGGTGATACTTTAAATGCATGACTACTAACTTCAAGGGGCCATTTGTACTGTCCAACAATTCTACATTTTCCTATAAAACTATTTCATGCCTTCTTAATACAGCCTTTGTGCTACGAGGCTTAAAGTTTGTGCTCACTCTGTTTCCTCCCTGCTCTGTAATGTCTGGCTCTCGTCCCCAACTGTTAGACCTCTAAGCAACATCCACTTCAAATCCACCACCAGACACTTGGGCTACAAATTCACAGAGCAATAAAGAGGCAACAGCCTTCCATGTAATTCTTATATTAGTCCCTCTCTATGCCCCCACTACAGCAGCTAGAAAGAATCCCTAGCTTACTAATCTAATTCCTCTAATAGTGGTTTTGTTTCCCTGATTGAACCCCAAATTTTTGGCACAAAAAATGATTAAAAGTAAACAAGATCTTAAGAAAAGAAATCTGACATTGTTTCTCCGATTTTATAAAAGGCATAATTACCCTGTTTCCAGTGCTAAAGGGGACACTCATGGTCCATGGCATGCAGAAGCAAAATACTTAAATTATTACCTGCAGACAAGTATAATCAAGGTCCTATATAAGACAAGGCTTTGGGTAACTCAGTAGTTGCTCCCACAGAACATTGTGTAAAAATGAGTTGTAAAATGGGTTAGTTGCTTCTAAGTTTACTGGTGAACTTGGTAAAAGAAAATAATGAGCTCAGAGTTTTTAATTCACAGCTCAAGGACTGGGTAAGGGACTACAGAATTCTCTAAATGCTTTAATAGAAAGCCTTCTGTCAAGGAGCTGAGATTTCTGAAAAGCATATCTTACAGCCGACTGGATTATAATGCAAATTCAATTCACTCCCTTGTGGGGCATCTTATGTCAAAGTTAGGACTTTGGGAAGGAGTAGAGCCCTGAAAATTGGAATGGGGACAAAGGGGCAGATTTTGATGAAGCTGAGTACTCTAAACCCCTAAGTTCCACAAAGTCCTCTTTGCAAGTGGGAGCAGTTGTTCATTCTCTGTCTGAGAGAATTTGTCTCCCTTCGCCTGAAGAACAGGTTATGGCCTCCCTTAAGATAGCTGCCTTACAAGGGACTGCCAATACGTCTGGGAACCCACTCCTGAAACTTCTCATTATCTAGTAACCAGATTCAAATCCCAGGAGGTCCTGGGAGGTCAGGCAAAAACTGTGGCTTATGATGGATAATACGCAAGATGTACCAAAAATACTGCAAGATTTGAACAATTTATGTCAACAGAAAGCTGGAAAATATATATCCCAGAATCCCCTTTATTATATGGTTCTGAGCCCAAACTAGGAATAGAGAAACATGAGGGCTGCCCAGAAAGTCTCCAGCCACGCTGTTATACTGACAATGGCTGGGTTTTTTCTGGACAGCCCTCAGATGTGCCACATGAGAAGACAGGCATAAAGCAGCAGCCGTTATGCCCTGAAAGTCAGGGTGGTCTACGGGAATAGGAGACAGATGCAGAGTGGAGATGGTAGCTTTAGGCTGTCCTCACTGTTCTTCTACCCAACTCATGTCCTCTTTCCCACTCTGCATCTCACCCATTTCTCAACTGCCAGCCCTGCTGACCAAGAGCAACCCCAGCCCAGGCCCACTAGAAAATTAACTGAGAACTTAAGAGATGTGGCAGCTACGTGCACTGACTTCTGTGCCAGTACACTTTCACAGCGTCATGCCAGAAGCCAGATACTCTCAGGTTTTCTGACTGTGTGGTAGCTCTGTAGCTGAACAGCTTTATACTACATACTTTCATTTTTTAATTTTCATCTGTCCTTTCAGGAACATTTACATGTTTTATGAAGACAAACAATTTTTAAGTAACTTTAAACATTTCAAGCAACCTTCCTTAGTTTGGAAAACTCTAAGTTCCCCAAAGAAAACAAATAAAAGGAGTTTCTTTTCAGCCTAAAAGAATTTAAATAAAAAACTTACATCATTAGATTGAAATAATCGAGTCATTGCGAAGAAAGCTTCTGTGGCTTCCGTAGTTCCAAAGTGTTCACCCTAAGCAAAAGTTAAAACAATTTCTTAAACTTAAAAAAAAAAAACCAAAAAAACAATTAAGGTTTTTCTCTTTATTTCTGAAAAAATCTTTTAGAATACAGGGAAAATTTCTCTTTGTAAACATTCTGCCTCTTTGCTACTCTGCTGGCTTTCAATTTATAAACCTGCATAGAGTATCTGCTCCTTTAAAGAACAATTAGGAATCCCAGAAAACACAGCATAAAGATCCCCACCAAAAGGGCAGGAAACAGATTAGATATATAAAAGTAAGGCTTATAGGGCTGCTAAAAGATCTCAAGATAGTGGTCAAGTCTCTAAAAAAAATGCTTTGGATCAGAATATTAATGTGCTCAATAAAACAGCTGAGGATCCTGCCACAATGCAGATTCTAACTCAGTGCATCTAAGCTAAAGTCTGAAACTTTGCATTTCTGGCTTGTTGTTGTTGTTTTTGAGTAACATAGCACGGTCTTAAATAACCTACTTCACTTATAGTCAAAACATTGCAGATCCCAGACCACTTGAAACATTACCATTTCAATATTTCATTCTTTATTAAAAGCAATCCTATATATTATGTTAGGCTCAATCACTTTTCAGAACTCCAGACATTACATAGAAAATAACTAGTCTTCACTCTATTTATCTGTGATATGTGTAAGAATAAGCAAATTTTGATAAAAAAAACCTTTGAAAGTTCAGGATGAAAAACCAAGTGTAGTTTACAGTTTTACTTCAGCATATCCAACTTGTTTACCAGCAAAAGATTTCTTTTCACAACTAGTGCCTGAAAACCTAGAAGTCCATGTACTTTTTAGTTACACAGGTATACCTGTGAGTAATCCCTCCTTGATTTGAAACTCAGAGAATATATGGATATGTCAATTCTGATAGAATTTATAAGTATTTTTCCATAAAGCTCTCCCAAGAACTAGTCAAAGGAAAACACTAAGGTTCCCAAACCTGTTTATGTGTCAACCTGTGCTTTGGTAATTTCCTTATCAAGGTAATTAAATGTTTCAACATGAGTTGCCCATCAAAGAGCTATTGGCCAATACAAAAGCATATGCTACTCTGAACCAACACCAACTACTCAACTTGCTTATAAAATGGATTCAGCCAACTTGGACACAATGTGTGACAGGAATAGTGAAATCAAACTGACTATGCCTTAAATATTTCCAATATACTACCAACACAGAGATATGATCTTTGTAAAGATACATTTTATTTGAAAGTATATACTTGTTGCTCAGTCTTCATTTGCAAACTACAAAACTTTATTATATCTCTGGATGAGATCTTCAGTCATGAAACATTGTAAAGATAAAATATTCTCATGGGATTCTAATTGGAAACTATAGTCTTCTCAGCACCATAAGTAAACCACCTGAGGGTGTGAGAGGTGTGTGTGTGTGTGAGAGAGAGACAGAGAGAGACAGAGAGAGAGAGAGAGAGAGAGAGAGAGAATGTAAGAAACAAAATCACATTTTCTAAGGCCCTAGACATTTCACAAGATTTTGTAAGTCTGAACAAAAAATAGAAAAGAAAAAAGTAATCACTATAATGGCAAATAGAATCTATGTTTTATTAGGGCAAATATTTTTGTTGGTTTTGTCTGTTATATCCCCAGTGTCTAAACCAGTACATAAGACATATCAGGTATGTAATAAATATTTGCTGAATGAGAGAATGAAAATTATTCTGGAATGGTTACTATGTAACCATGTTTTACATTTATTATCTTATTTAATCATTACAACTGTATAAAGCAGCCATCATCATAATCCTCATTTATAAAAAAAAACATTAACGCACAAAATGGTTAAGGCCAGACTCATATTGCTAGTAATGGTGGAATAGGGATAATAATATAAAATCTGAATATTAAAAGTAAAGCTGGGGGAAGCCAGGATGGCTCAGTGGGTTAGGCGCTCACTTTGCAGCATCGGGGACCGGGGGTCGAGTCCCGGCCCCAACCCCTGCGGAACCATGTGCTGAGCTGGGAGCTCCCCTAGTTCAGTTCTCTCTCTGTCTCTGTATCTCTCTCTCTCTCTCTCTCCTCTGTCAAAATAAATAAATATATATTTAAAAAAATAAATAAATAAAAGCAAAGCTGGGGAAGCCGGGATGGCTCAGTGGGTTAAGCACTCACTTTGCAGCGCCGGGGACCAAGGATTGAATCCTGGCCCCGGCCCATGCGGACCCATGTGCTGAACTGGGGAGTAACCCCAGTTCAGTTCTCTCTCTGTCTCTGCATCTATCTCTCTCTCTCTCTCTCTCTCAAAAATAAAATAAATAAATATATAAAAATTAAAAATTTTGAAAAAAATAAAAATAATAAATAAAAGCAAAGCTTTAAACATATACCTTCCCACCCTCCAAAAGGGGTAAAATATCTATTTAGAACTTGTCTGAGGTTTTGCACTATATTTTTGGAGGGACATAAAGATCTATGAACAAATGTAAACAACATGATTTAACATTAACTAATACTTGTTAAACTCAAATTAATGTTGAGACTCTACTATGTGCTTAGCTGGTTGAGTACCTTGTGGATAAAAAAGAAGTATATGTCAACAGTTCTTATTCTCAAGATGTTTTACATATTATTACTGGTATGTTAATTATTATTATGTTAATCAAACATCAATTGACTTTTTAAAAAATAAACAATTATACTTTCCATAAATGTACTTTACTGCATATTATACTTTGTATTTCTTTTTCAGGCCACAAATCTGAAGAAAATCAAAATAATTTACCTGGTTCAGTAAGTAGAGAATCTTTGTAAGAATATGCAAACATCTTCTTGGATTGATGGGCGTTTCATTGAACAGACGAGCCTATAGAAACACAAAAACACCAATATACGGCATATATTTTCTGCTTTTTCTATCACAGATGACAGAAAATCAACTTTAATAAAGACTATCCTGTATTTTAATCACAATATTCAAATGTTAACTGCCTAAAGTTTTCAATCTATTACGATATATGAGTAGATGGAGCTCCAGTTTTCCATTCTATACTCATTCCCTTAGGTTTACTTCAACTTTGTAGGCTTTATCTGTTAAGAATCACAATTTAGGAGAAGCCGGCACGGCTTAGTGGGTTGAGCACGCACTTGGCAGCACTGGGGACTGGGGATCGAATCCCAGCCCCGGCCCATGCAGACTCATATGCTGAACTGGGAGCTCCCCCAGTTCAGTTCTCTCTCTGTCTCTGTATCTCTCTCTGTCAAAAATAAAGATTTTAAAAAAGAATCACAATTTAGCTACATAATTTGAACACAATGAGTTTAATATCTATAACTTCTTTCAATGACCTTGCACTCAACACCTCTCCTGGCATTTACAATTCTCAACAAGAGGCAGTCTGCATGTTTTTTATTTTCTGTAAGTTCTTTTCTCTTGACAAGGAGCCCCTCTTCCTTTTCCCTCAAGTCTATATTCTCTGAACTCATTCTCCTTCCATCAGAATATTTTATCTTGGGGAAGCCGGGATGGCTCAGTGGGTTAGGCGCTCACTTTGTAGCGCTGGGGACCGAGGGTCGAATCCCGGCCCCGGCCCGTGCGGATCCATGTGCTGAGCTGGGGAGTTCCCCCAGTTCAGTTCTCTCTCTGTCTCTGTATCTCTATCTCTCTATCACTCTCTGTCAAAAACAATAAAATAAATTAATTAATTTAAAAATATATATATTTTATCTTTACTGATTCATGACTGAGGATCTTAATTCTTATTTTGAATCTCAGCATTCCAAGCACTCTGTGCCCACCATTCTAAAATGGTGGAATAGAGGAAAAGGAACACATTGTACAAGCCATACCTCCTGTAAGACAGCGCTCTTCTCCAGATGCCGAAAAGGATTGGAGCCACTGCCTATAAAACAACAACAAACACCTTTAATAGCTGTCCTACCCACTTATTTTCTACAGAAGGGTACTGAATGTTTGGAGTATGTCACCTAAGTGAGGTGAACACTTGGATATTAGTGATAAGTACTAATATGCTTATGAATTGAATATAATCATTACGATTCTGGTACTGGTTCTGTTATTGCTTTCCTATAAGATCTTATATTTTTGCAGGAACCATGCCCAAAATGAGTGTCTTCTTTCCCTTGCCCTCTTTTATTATGAATGTTACAAATATCTGTCATGTCCACACAATTAAGATTAATGAGATCATGGTAGGGCCCTTCGGATTTCCCTAAAGGCAAGAATGGCTTCATGTGTTTCTAACATTTACTGCGAGGCAGAAGAGTTTAGCAGAGACTCATTATCAACTTAAAGCTGGAAGGGGCCACGGAGGTTCACCCAACCCAACCCTCCACCACGCTTTGTGAGAGCAACTATCAAACACGGAGTTTGTTTCGTGTGTTCGTTTTAGAGATGGCTTGGTCATCTTCCCCATTTGCTCTGGACCAGTTATCAAGATACAACTCACTTCGGGATGCCTGAGCATCAGTAAATGATCTGTGTGTGTACCATGGAACAGTTTTACCCGCTGGGAAGCAAAGTAAAGGTGCCTGAAAGGTACGAGGCACCTCCAAGTGCACAGACACACAAGGCCCCCGTGGATCTCAGACCCACTCCTTGGGCCTAACAACTACCAGCATCCCTCGGCTTAGCGCAGACCCATTCCGGCCGCCAACAGCCAAGGGCCCCGCTGTGCAAGCAGCCCACCCCGGCGAGCCGGGCGGAGGCGGCTTGGAGGGGCTGCGGGGTGGGGGCGGGGAGGGGGAGGGGCGGGGGCGGGACCGCCGCACAGCCGGAGGCAGCACGTGGGCGCAGGCGGGAGTGCGACCCGAGGGGAGGCTCCTCCGCCCGGGGGAGGGGCTAGGGGCAGGCCCCGGGCTGGAACCAGCCCCCTGGCACACCGGCGCCCACGCCCCCCGGTCGCGCTGCCCCGAGAGCAGGTGACGGCGGGCGGGGGAAGGGACTCCCGCGGCAGAGGGTGGGCGTCAGAATCCCAGCGCGTACCAGACTCCTCGTCCTTCTTGTCGAATTTTTTAATCATCTTGGATGACTTCCCAGCGCCCAGACCCCACTGCAACCGTCCCAGGCGCCGCAGCCGACAAGCGGAAGAGGCTGCAGGAAGACCGGCCCTGCGCTCTGGCGCCGGTTGGGCCTCTGTCCCGTCACTCGGGGAGAAGGCCCGCCCTCCCCGGCTGTCGTGGCCGCTCACGTCCCCAGGAGACGTGGCCACACCCCCTCGTCCAGCCCCGGCCGGCGGAGGCGGGGCCGGGCGCTGGGTCCCTTTGGCTCGTGTGCTGGCCCCTGCGGCGGCGGGTCGGAACCAGGGATTCGCGGCAGCCCAGGCCGGGAGTGAGCAGAATGCGGTTTTATTTGATTGGCGTGCCCCCCATCTCTGGAGACCTAGGAGAGAGGCACGAAGGGTTCTTTACTTAATGACAGTGGCCTTTTTTATAATCCACTGCTGGGCCCTTCCATTGCGGAAGGCGCTCTCCCCGGGCGCGGTTCTGATGGGCTTCTCTTTCAGGAGCGATGAAAGGGTTAGTGGTTCCCAGTTCAGCTTGGAAGTCGTCGGCGTGTCACGTTCTGCAACAAAGCACAGGGCCCCCTGGTTGGTGACTGTGGATTTCTAGAGGGGCCCAATGTGAGGCATGAGGATTATCTTCACAGAAGAAGGAACGAGGGTTAGATTCCAAGCCTGCTGCCTATGCGTGCTCCAAGACCCAGAACTCTGGCAGACGTTAATCAGTGACACAGAGCAAACTGCCGAAAGACTGGACATTCCATTAGAGCCGTCCCTGGGGCTAAGCCCACAGAAAGAAAACACAGATTGTGCTTCACAAGAGTTAAAAACCAACTTGCCCCTATTCTTCTCGCAGCTTATTGAAGTTAAAGATAAATTTACCATTGCTCTCTGATCCTCCTTTCCCCCATCCAATGAATTTCCCATGGAAGCAGAAAACGCATATAAACCCTAGCCTGGGGGGTAGAGGTGGTCTCTATTCCACTAACCATTAGAAACCACCACCCTGTAGGGTGGCTCTTGCTTTCTTACTTTTCTGCTAAATAAACTTTTACTTTATACTAGCTCACATTTGAATTCTTTCCTCTGTGAAGCCAAGAACCCTCTTTCCCTATAACAGTCTTAGCAAGGGGATAGATTTTGGACCACGGACTACCATTCCCAACCTTCTTTATTGTTCTGGATTCCTTCTCTTCATCAAAATTCGGTTTAGAACATTAACAGTTCAGAATCTTCCCTGTTTAATTTCACCCCTTTCAAATGATGCCATCTACAATCATGTTGACACTTTTATAACTCTTAAGTTAACGTGCCTTCACTTCTATATTCACATCCCTCTTAACCTTTTCCTAAAGTGTACGTTGGTTTTCAGTCTCCTGCCTGAAAGTGTACGGTAACTAAGAAGCTCTTTCCACCTTTGGCTTCAGTATCATCACATTATCCAGATTCTTTTCAACCTCTGCCTGTTCTTGGAAGCTTCCATGGTGGGTTCTTGCTTCCATCCCTCCCCTGTTTTGATGCCTTATGCCTGGTAAATATACACTGAATCTGTTTTCTTATTCCTACTGCTAACACCTTAATGATTATGGTGCTACACAAGGTGAATTAGGGCTTAATTCATATCCTATCATCTGTCTCTCAACCTCCTAATCAGTCTTAAGGGCCCCCATCCAAACCGTTCTCCATGCAATCTTTATTTAGGTGCCTGGTAAACACAAAACATTATTGGCAGGAGAGGTTGTTAGCAATAGAGCTATTGCTCAAAACTTTTCTCTTTTGCTTGAAGTAGAGATATTGTTTCAAATTCACAGTTTTCTTTATTTAGGAAAAGCACCATAATGGGCCTTTTAGATACATAAATAAAGTAAGTATTCACACATTTTTCTTGAGGGAAACTATAAAGTCACCATAAATCTAATAAATGCTGCAGACTGAGACATTAAGTGGTCTGTTTAGAAATGTAAATTGGGTATATCCTTAATAGGACAGTGGCCTTGAAAAATTAGAGAAATTCTAGATTACATTCTAGATTCTAGAGAAACTCTTTCCCTCATATGGATTGAAGCTAAACTATTAATATCCTACATATGATATCATTTGAGATTTAACTCCAACTTTACTAAATGTACTATTAACTATTATATTTGCCTTATCTTACTTTCCACCTTACTTTCCAGGTAGAATTTCCCCTGAAATTATAGCCTTACCATGGGGTTACATCCCAATAAAACCATTGTAAATTGAAAATATCATAAGTTGAAAATGCATTTAACACCCTAACCTACCCAATCATAGCTTAGCTTAGCTATTAATAGTTTCTACTGAATGCATGTCACTTTCCCACCATCATAAAGTCAAAAAATTATGTCAAACCATCTTAAGTTAGGGGCTGTCTGTAGATGTTCCTACTTATTTATTCTGGGAATGAAAATAAACAGGTTTGGGGGAAAGGGGTGAACCTTTTCCCCTTCCTTGGGCCAAGGGTCTTGGGAAACTAGGCAGAGAGATTGTAGATCAGCCCAGAGATTCCCAAGAATGATTATTGTGCTGAGAAGTAAAGGGTGTCCCAAAATTCATGCAAGATTTGAATTTTGCGTCCTTTGTGCGGTAAAGTGTTGCCAATGAAAAAAAAGACAGCGTGACAGCTGACAGTTCAGGGTTATTAAAAATGGAGTGCTACATGAAAGAACAATGCTTTTTCATTGTTAAGCAATGAAAATTTACATTTTTAAATTATAAACCTGTGTTTATCAAAATTACTTCTTGCGTGAATTTTGGGACACCCTTTATGAGGGAATGAGGTGGGTTTGAGGCTGAACCTAAGAGTAACCCCTTTTATTTATTTTTTAAGATTTATTTCATTGTTTTGATAGAGAGAGAGAGAGAGAGAGAAGGGGGAGGGCCCAGAGCAGTCTCCATAGTTAAACGTCATCAGTTTTTGACATAGTTTCATTCCAAACACAGGTTGGGGGGTTGGGGGACATGCAGGGCAGGAATCAGGCAGCGGCCTCCCACATGGGAGGCACGCCCCCACCCGCTGGGGGTCAAACTGGAGAACTCCCACATGGGCATGGGAAGCTGTCCTTGGTGAGAACCAAACTGGGGGGCCACACCCCCGTTCAGCATATGGGTCTACACGGGCGGGGGTCTGGATTCAACCCTCGGACCCCAGGGCTGCAATTCGAGTGCTTAACCTGCTGAGCCATCCCGGCTTCCCAAGAGTAGCCCCTTTTCAAGCAAGTTCTTTAACTTCTTTCTACATCTGTGAAGTGTTGCTTATTAGCACAGCTTCGTTTTAGCTTGGTTTTGGGAAGTTGAGAGAGGCAATAGGTGGGCATGGAATGGGGTGGTAAATAGGTACAGGAGCAGCAGAGAAGCCTGAAGAAGCCAGTTATGGGATGGTACAATGTGACCACACACTTCCAGAACCATGATTGGACTGAGGATGGCTGGCAAAGGTATTAGGCAATCAGGAGGATGTGGAACAGGTAAGCAACCTTCACGGAGATTCAGAAATTGCTTGAAGAGAAAACCCCAATAGGAGAAATGGACTTTATCGGAAAGCCATAAGCAAGTGAATCTAGGGACCCATCAATTATACTTCTAATACACAAATGTCTATTGAGTGCTCTGTGGATCTCAACTACCTAGTGGAGAAAATCCAAGCCCTTCTTCAAGAATACCCAAGGACCTTGGTGATCTGTCCCATCTGTCTCACGCACTGAATCAGTGCTTGATAAGTGCACAACACTTTGTAGGTGCCCATAAATGTTGTTAAATGAATGATAATTTGTAAGGAGTAGTCTCCTTGTACCCTCTTCCATACAGCCTTATCCCAAACCCTCTCCACTCCTGTCTTGCCTCAACCATAAAGAGACTTGTAGACCTCTGAGACTTCTTTGGTAGTTCTAGAATGATTTTCCTTAAAAATGTGATCAGTGATACATAGATAAAACATTTTAAATTATTTTGAATTTGGGAAAGCCGGGATGGCTCAGTGGGTTAAACACTTGCTTTGAAGCCCCAAGGACCGAGGATCAAGTCCCGGCTCTGCCCCAGGCGGACCCACATGCTGAACTGGGGAGTTCCCACAGTTCGGTTCTCTCTCTGTCTCTGTATCTCTCTCTGTCTCTGTCTCTGTATCTCTCTCTGTCTCTGTATCTCTGTCTCTGTATCTCTCTCTGTCTCTGTCTCTGTATCTCTCTCTGTCTCTGTCTCTGTATCTCTCTGTCAAAAATAAAAAATATAAAATATTAAATTATTTTGAATTTGATTCAATGTGTGACAGGGAAAAAAAAATACCATATAATTAGTATATCAAACCCACGATGGCAATGTTAATAGTATTAATTAGGACAAGAACAAAAATATTCTTTTAAAGCAAAATATTAAGTAAACAATAGGACAAATAACACGGTGATACAGCCAAACCTATTAAAGTGGTAGGTGATACAGTTTGGGAAATACTATGCTACAGCTTTCTTGAAATTTGAGGATTTTAACAAGGTTCAAAGCCTAGGATCACTTGAGCCTCTATCAGTTCTTAGCTTTCATGCTACAAGGAAAATCTGTCTCCAGACCTCCAGGGAAAATGTGGATTTGTCCTTATCTCTTATTCCCATAGATTGTCCCTCCTATACATATCTCAGTTCCTTAAGCCATTGCTTTGAAATAGAAGAACTTACCATCCTTCTGCATATCCCTTTTACAGGCTGGGACAAAGGTGAGCTGAGGGTACATAGTTCTCTGTCTCCTCAAAGTGCATGCCATTGAATACTTCCCTTCACTCTTGAAATCATTGTTGGTAGAAAACCTGAACAAAGAAAGCTCCTTTAGAGGAAGCTGGGATGGCTCAGTGGGTTAAGCACTCACTTTGCAGCACCAGGGACCCAGGATCGAGTCCAGGCCCCGGACCATGCGGACCCATGTGCTGAACTGGGTAGTGACCCCAGTTCAGTTCTCTCTCTGTCTCTCTGTCTCTCTCTCTGTCAAAAACAATTAAAAAGAAAGCTCCTCTAGTAGATCCCAGGGCAGGGGGTTAATAGGACTAGTCACTACACTCATTTCTAGGGGAGAAGAAAATGGGGTTGTTCATCAGGACAGAGTGGGTGTTCTGTGCTGTGGGAGGGATGCTTCTAGAGCCTAACCTTATAAGCCTGCAGAGGAAGTTCAGAATCTCCCTCTCCTCTCCAAACTGGGTCTAGGGTGCTTCTAGAACTAATTCCAAATAAAAATCTCATTGCATGTTGTCCCCAAGCTACAGCCCTTACCATGCAGGGAGGGGGGAAATATTTTCTGTTTCCTCAAAGCACAGACCTTTTGGAATACTTTTCTTCACTCTTGAAAATCATTGTCAATGAAAAACCTTATCTTTGCATTACTGTTTCTCTTTTATCAGGGTGTCAGTGAGGTTGAAGGTCATATAGGGAAGCTGTGTCTTATTATTATACAGTTGTCCATATCCTAGGGTGACCAGACGTCCCGCTTTTGGCGGACAGTCCCGATTTTTAACAATTTGTCCCATGTCCCGCGGCATTTTAAAAAAGTCCTCATTTTTGGAAAGAATGCACGACAAGCTAGGGAACGGCGGGAGATAGACCAAATTTTTAATCAAGAACCCCCTCCCCCCGGTCAATGCTGTCCCGCTTTACCAATGTGAAAATCTGGTCACCTTACTTTTACCAAAGAGGGTTTGTTAAATCGTAATGAGAAGAGATCGTTACATGGAGAAGGAAATGATGGGACAGAAAATGAGAAGAGTAGCCAGGGTTTCACCTAAACCATTGTTCTCGCTTGGATGTAGGGCTCTCAAACAGTGTCACAGGGAAGACTGGTGCCAGCCCAGATCTTAACTTTCTTTCCTGAGGCATCAGTGGTAGGCAGAAGTTCTCAGTGGGTTTGTCCTGATGATAAATTTCCTGCAGCAAAGGGAAGAAGAGTCAGTGAGGGAGTAAGCTGAGTCCCTTGTGATTAAAAGGCTAAACTAAGTTCCTAGGCTAAGCTCCAATTCTCCAAAATGATGCAATAAGACCTCTGAGAGGGATGCAGGACTCCGAAACCAAAGGAAGGAAAAGCAGTTCCCTGGGTGGATGGATACATATTTGTTTCATTGCCAGATGACTGGTCCAAAGCTTGGTGGGTTTCCTAAGTACTTGATTGAACTTGCCCACTGGCCCTTTGAAATGAATGGCAGAGGCATTTACCCAGTTTTGAGAAGGATTTAATTAGTGAATTGCTGAGGAAGTCAAACATTTGGTAATAAATTGGGGAATGGATCCACAGGACTCTACCTTCCTTTCTCAGAGATGGCTGCCTCATCCACATTCTGTTCTCTGTCTACCCAGAGGAGGCCAAGGAATGAGATGTTTTATGAGGTAATGATACCATCATGACTAAAGGTCATAGAGTCAAAGACTTTCAAAAATGACTTTTAAAGGTCATCCAGTCTAACCATTCACCTAACACTCACATCAAATGGTCAATCTTCCTGTACTGAAAAACACAAACTATTTCATCTGTGATCAGCTGATAGCTCTCTCCCTGTAACTTCTACCCTATAGGCCAAACAGAAACATATCCAGTGTTTCTTCCAGAATCCTTAAAGAATTTGAAGAAATCCATTATGTTTTGGCTAAGCTTGCTCTTTCTTCCAAGCTCAACATTGCCAGTACTTTGAATTTTTCTTCATATGACATTTTTCTCCCTATTCTCCTGATTTATCTCACTGTAGCTCATTTGAAAAGTTACAGTTTATATTCCTTGTAATGTGTAAGCAATCTGAAACAAGCCCAATATGCTAGGTGTAGCAACTACAGATACATTCTGTTGATACAGGATATTTAGCAAAACTTATGCAGTCAGGAAGGCCTTTGTTACCCTAATGCCCATATCTAAGGAATGAGAACCTAGGGCTTCTGGAGCAAGGTGACCAAGTATTGAAAGACTTAGATAAAGGCCGCCAAGGTCGATGACAACGCCCAGACCCCCTTCAGCAAGAGAGACAATCCAATCAACCAGGCATATCAATGGAAGATAAGGGTTAACAATAAAACCCAGAACTTTGGTGATTTGTTTCAAAACTCACTGAAGTGGGTCATCCAGGCATGTGAACCAAGACAGAAAAAAATCCTTGGTTAAAATAAAGGGTATAAAAGGAGTGGCTTGCATTCACAGCATGGGCATTCCACTTCTGGGTGTCTCCTCTCATTTCAAGAGCTTTCCTTTTTCCAGTAATTTTCTGCTTAACCTTTCCTGTGGAGTCCACGTCCTCAAGCTTGGAGTACTCAAGACAACCTCAACCAGCCAGAGACATGGCCGAGAAACACAATTTTCCTGTTTCACTATCACCCCATTAAAGTCTCTATTCTAATGTCATCACCTCTTTTGAGAGCCTACTATCTAAACTATCTAAAATCACACTCATACGCATCATGCTCCATTCCTCTATCCTGCTTTGTCTTGGCATTTAACACATTTTACATTATCTGTGTGATTGTTTGCTTGCTTATGGTCTGCCTACCTCACTAGAATAAGGTGACCAGATTTTCACATTGGTAAAGCGGGACAGCATTGACGGGGGGGAGGGGTTCTTGATTAAAAATTTGGTCTATCTCCCGCCGTTCCCTAGCTTGTCGTGCATTCTTTCTAAAAACGGGACTTTTGTTTGTTTGTTTGTTTGTTTTTGATAGAGAGAGCGAGAGCCAGAGCCAGAGCGAGAGCGAGAGCGAGAGCGAGAGCGAGAGAGAGAGAGAGAGAGAGCGAGAGAGAGAGAGAGAGAGAGAGAGAGAGAGAGAGAGAGAGAGATACAGAGACAGAGAGAGAACTGAACTGGGGCAACTCCCCAGTTCAGCATATGGGTCCACACGGTCTGGGGCCAAGGCCGGGATTCGATCGTCGGTCCCTGGCGCTGCAAAGTGAGTGCTCAACCCACTGAGCCATCCCAGCTTCCCTGGGACTTTTTTTAAAATGCCGCGGGACGCGGGACAAATTGTTAAAAATCGGGACAAATTGTTAAAAATAGCCAAAAGCGGGACATCTGGTCACCTTACACTAGAATTAAACTTCATTCAGGCAGACTTTGGTCTAGTCACCCATATATCAGCGCCTGGCACATCAAAGGTGCTCAATAAACATTTGTTGAATGAGTGAAAGAATGAATGGCCAAACTAATTATTAACAAATATTGAGCTTTTTCTTTCAGAGTTTTAAAGCTTCTTTGTTTTTAACACTTGCTGCTAAACATGCCTTTCAAATTCTGTACTGATTCTCTTTAAGCAGTTCGTTTTAAGGAACAGGAATCCATTCACGTTACCTCAAAGACTAGGGGTTTTACTGTAAAAAGTGTGTGTGGAGGGGAAAGGTTCTATGGAAAGTACCTCACAGGCTAATCTGATTATAAACTCCTAACTGGGTGGGTTTTGGAGGGTAGTCATACCCCAAGCCTATGACTTCTTTATTGAAAGGATTTAAGCTAGTCCTGCCCATTGTTTATGTGCATCTATAGGCTAACACATCTTTGAAATACCAAAAGCAATATCTCTCCAGCTGGGCATTAACCCTCAAGAGAGCACATAATCTTGTTAACTACCCTGTAATCCAATCCCTGCCTCCATTACGCCAGTCTTCCTTAGGCCTCCTCCTTTATTTCCAATGCATAAAAGAAGCAGAAGTATTCTTTGAGATCCTGTCCCCCAGCATGTATTTTCAGTTTGGGTCAAATAAACACAAAAATTCTCTACATGTAGGTTTGGATGTTTTTTACATTGACCAAGTCCATGTGCCTAGGAAGTAAGATGTAGCAACAACCTGGCCACAAGAGAGCAGAAACCTTAGCCGAGTGAGACCTCAAAACAGAGAAACAAGAACGGAAAAGTTATTCGGAATCCAAGAGAGCACTAGCTAAGAATGACTACTGCCTGAGTTTGTGTATCTTGCCTTTGGCATCCATCAGTAACATCTCTCCTGCTTTCTTCCTACCTCCTTTCTCTTTGTACCATTTTCACTCCTTATCTTACTCTGTATACCTTTTTTTTCTTACCGCTTCTGCTTCTGCATTTCCACTTCCCTATAACCTCCATCTACTCCTACTCTACTCCCACGTTCCCTATGCCACTTTCTTCCTCATGGTTTGACTCTTCTTTTATGACCTCTCTCTCTGTTTCCTTTCAGCGTTCATTCCCAACGCCTGCTCCATCTTTTCCTTTCCCAGTTCAGGTGCCTGGAAGCAAGAACCTGATTAGCTCAGAGACCTTGGTAAGTTGGTTGGTTTGGGTTTGGGGTGGCCACCACAGGTCACTGACCAGACTATGAATTTTGTTACACTGAATCAGCTGTGCTCCTCTGGTCACAGCTAGAAGTAGTGGATCGAGTCCTGTTATACAAAATAGGACCCTTAAGGGCCTCCTTTCCTTCACGAACTGTGCTCCGATCTCTTTCCCTCAGAAGGAGCTGCGAGTCAAACCATCATGGCGCCAGACATGTCTGGCCCACTCTACACGTTGCCTGCTGGAAGCCACACTCCGCTACACATGCCTGGGCAGAAGAATACTGCTTTCATGTATGATCTTAGGTTCACAAGACTGTCATGTTTGTCTGGCAAGAGAAGGAGGAGATGTAGTATGCCCATGAAAGACATTCTAGAAGTGGGATATTTCCATCTTCTTGGACTTGTTCCAGGTAGCCCCCTAAAATTACCATGGTGTCCATCTTTGACAAGCACAGCCTTAACTCTGGCTATTATTACAGTCTGGTTAGTTCCACAATTTGCTCACGAATATCATCAGATCCCACATGGGATCTGGAGGGCTCATAAGTGACAGCTGTTGGAAGAAAACTTTTTTTTTTTTATTGTTTTTTTCTTTTTTAATTGCTTATTGTTTTTGACACGGAGAGAGAGGGAGAGAGAGATACAGAGGCAGAGAGAGAACTGAACTGGGGGAACTCCCCAGTTCAGCACATGGGTCCGCACGGGCCGGGGCAGGGATTCGATCCCTGGTCCCCGGCGCTGCAAAGTGAGCACTTAACCCACTGAGCCATCCCTGCTTCCCTTTTTTTTTTTTTTTTTTTAATATTTTACTTTTCTTTCTTTTTTTTTTTTTTAAGTTTTATTTATTTATTGACAGAGAGAGAGAGAGATACAGAGAGAGAGAGAACTGAACTGGGAGAACTCCCCAGTTCAGCATATGGTTCCGCACGGGCCGGGGCTGGGATTCGATCCTTGGTTCCCGGCGCTGCAAAGTGAGCTCTTAACCCACTGAGCCATCCGGCTTCCCCAAACTTTTTTTTTTTTAACAGATTTATTTTATTTTTATTTATTTATTTATTTATTTATTTATTTATATTGTTTTTGACAGAGAGAGAGAGATACAGAGACAGAGAGAGAACTGAACTGGGGGAGACTCCCCAGTTCAACACATGGGTCTGCACGGGCTGGGGCCGGGATTCGATCCTGCGTCCCCGGCACTACAAAGTGAGCGCCTAACCCACTGAGCCATCCCGGCTTCCCCTATTTTATTTTTTGACAGTCAGAGAGAGACAGAGACAGAGAGAAGGGGGAAAGCCCAGAGCAGTCTCTATAATTGTCCATCATCAGTTTTCAACATGGTTTTGTTCCACACAGGTGGGTGGGGGCCGTTCAGGGCCGGAGCTAGGCTGGGGGCCTCCTGCATGGGAGGCATGCCTCCTCAGACCAGGGTCCAAACCGGGGCCAAGAACTGAACCGGGGGCCTCCTGCATGGGAAACATGCCTCAGTTCAGCATATGGGTCCGCAGGGGCCGGGCCTGGGATTCGATACTCAGTCCCCAGGGCTTCAAAGCAAGGGCTTAACCTTCTGAGCCATCCCGGCTTCCCCCAAAAAACTTTTCTTGCTCCAAGGTTACTTGATAGACTTGTACACCCTTCTCTACCTGAGCAGGCCAATCCTGGCCTGGCATTTGTTTCTCTCTCGGTATATATTACCCACCACCATGAGAAGTACGCCACTGAGTTTACACTCAAAGGGGCATAAATTCTGAGGCCCAAGAGACCAAAGGCAAGAAATCAGTTCATTAACTCATCTGCTGCATATACTTTTGGATATTAGCATTTTATCTTCCATTTGCAGAGAAATCTTTCATCACTATCACCCATGGAGCAACTAAGCAAATACTGATTCCAAATTCACTACATTTTATTATAAGGATCTGTCCTGGGTAATTCTACTCCCAGCTTCAAATTTCTGTTATAATTAGATTCTTTGGTTTGTACTTTCAGTCCTCTTGTATCATTTCTTCTTATTATATTAGGCCCTCAAGATTATCAAGATCATTTTTACATCCTGATTCCTAACTATCTCTTAAATGGATTTTCTTCATTGTCTCTGCTTATGATTCAGTTCAATTCTTCAGCATTTCTTACCCTGACTATTATAGTAACTTCATAACTAATCTTTATGGATTTTGTCTCTTTCACAAATAATGCACCTTTCTCCTAACCTCCAAAAAAAAGGGTCTTTCTAAATTGATGCAAATTGGATTATATCCTTTTATTTCCTGCCATGTACTGTCTTATATCTCCCTAAATGCACCTCACTTTCTCGTGTCTCCATGGCTTTGCCCTGCCCTCTGATTGGAATATTCTACACTTTTGTCCGGTGTTACCACGTCTGTAAAGCCTTTCTGATTATGCCTTTTCTTTCAACAGATACGGTTCTTTATGGTATAGGGTTCTGTGTCTTGTGTATTCTTTTATAGTTCTGGCTACTGTGAAAGTAAATTCTTTGCTCTGATTCCCTTCCCTGCCTGACATCCCAAAGCAGTGGGTATAAAGCATAAACCTTTACTCCTGCCCCATTTAGATACTCATTTATGCTCCTTATTCTTCATTTCTTCATTGAGCCTTTATTACTTTATACTCAACTAGAAAGCCAGTGGCTAATTTACCCTCTGTTAATTATAAAATAATTATCTTCGGCCAAGAGGTACAATTTCTAGTTAAAATAAAACTCTTGGGAAGCAGGATGGCTCAGTGGGTTAAGCGCTCACTTTGCAGCGCTGGGGACCCAGGATCCAGTCCCTGCCCCAACCCCGTGCAGACCCATGTGCCCCCAATTCAGTTCTCTCTCTGTCTCTGTATCTCTCTCTGTCTGTCAAAAACGAACAAACAAACAATTTTCTCTGTGCAGTGATGTTTCATGACCCAAGCTTGTCCACTCTGATTCTGAGTCTATTTCCCAAGCTCTCCAGATTCTGTGTGATGAAGCAAATGGCAAAGAACTAGAAGGGGTTGGCTCCTGAATACTAACTTCTAATGTGTAGGGATCCTTACATATGGTGCCAGGAACCTTCCACGGCCCTTTACCTTAAGCAGTAACTCCTTGGAGAAGTATTTTGGTGTAATATCCTTTCCTTGCTGGTCCATTAGGCATGGAGGTGGGTTGTTGGTCAAGATCAGTAAGGTCTTATCCTGATCATACTCTGTGACTTTTAACGTGAAGCTTAAGATTTTCCTGCGTCGAGCCAAGAATTTCTGCAGTGTGGTGGGCTTCAAAGGCTCATAGTACTGGGCCTGAGCAGACAGCAAGGTTTACAAAGACAAAGGGATTAGATCAAGAGAAGATTCACTAATAGATTGGCTAAGCTCTTGCTTCTCTGGGGTCAAGATAGAGGCTGGACAAATCTGAAATGTGTTTATCAGAAAAACACTGAAGCTCTCTTGCCCTTTCTCCCCTTAGAACATTCCCCACAAATAGACTCAGGGGCTGGGGAAATGAGATGGAAAGGTTTTCAACAAAAAAGAAAAAAAAGGCAGGCTGACTTAATTCTTCTGAAAAAAGGTAATAGAATGTCCCACATTGGTGGGGGGGTGTGTGTGTGTGGGGGGGAGAAGAAATAGCTCAAGGCCAGATCCCCTGGCTCAGGGAGCTCTGAGGGTGGGGCTGACACAGCCCTTATCTTCAGCTTCCCACCCACCAACTTTTCTCCACTGGTTCAACCACATTACCATGCATAATAAGCGCAACATTGAAAAGGAAAAGCAGTCACAAAAGACAGCATGTCACTTCAGATGTGGGTGCGGGAAGGGGCAGTCCCACTAAATTGGCTTTTCTGTCAACAGGAGGAAGGCAGAGGATGGAGAAGGGAGGTGGGGAGGGAGAGAATGAAATACCTCCTGATTAGTAATAATGTTTTCTAAACTAAAAAAAAAAAAATCAGCAACAGGGACCAGCTTCTTCCGGTTCCCCCTCCCTCCATCCTCCCTCACCAACAGCATTCTCAGCACCGCCTCCTGCCCCGTTGCTGAGTCCTGGGAGCATGCGCAGAAGCAGCAGTGGCAGCACTTGGGGGCATTTGGGTTACCCCACTGTGGGCCTCGTACGATGCTCCCGCTTGCTCTTAGGGATCTTGGGGCAGTGCTTCTAACACCTACCAGATTTGGATGGGCTGTGTAATGCTGCAAGTTCTCGAGAACAAATTTTGATTGCCCGACTGCATCAAAAATCTAGAGACAATAATCAAAATTAGTGGTTTCGAGCTGTAGCCATCCTAACCCATATTCCATTCCTTGCCCCACCTTAGTCTCACTAAAACCTGGTCTTGAACTTAAATTAAGCGAGGAGTGCTTTGCACCTTGGGTTTCTGGAATGAGAGCCACAGCGGGGAGAGCTGGGTTCTGAGACATCGTTGACAGCGAAGGTTGTACATGGACATGAGGAGCAGCTTTAGGAGATGTCACCTGACACTATCAGGTTAAGTAGACAAGAGCAGCATCAAAGCCCAGAGGTGGACAAATCACTCCAAGGGATCACACCTCCTTCTTCTGCCTTTTCCATTTTCATAGGCGTGAAATCGGGTGAAAATCAACTTGGAGGACAAACTTTGAGGAGAAAAGCAAGTTACTAAAGGGCAGCAACTTCAGGGTTGTGAGTGGAAGGGTTCCCTGGGGCTAATGGTTAACGGAGCTGGGAATGGATAGGCTCACAGATCACAGAGGAAAGGAGAAAGAACATTTTGCATTTTTGCATATTTGAAGATTTCTGCGGTATATGATTCTTCCCCAAATGTTGCAAAAACATAATTGAATTTTGGTCACAATTCGGTCTACTGCTTTGCATTTTTCTACTGATGGTCATGCTAGTGGTGAGGGGCCTGTCGTCTGTCACGTCTGGTGGTCATGGTGCCGGGCCACCTCCATCTCTGTCTGCTGACCCCAGCTTGGTGCCCAGACTCTACCTTGGCCCTAGGTTACCTAAGGATGAATCAGTCAAAGGGATGAGAACCCAAGAAAATAAAAGCTCCACATTGCCTCCTTCTCCTTCGGGCATGGCATAATCAGAGAGCAGAACATGGGGAAGCTGAGATGGCTCAGTGGGTTAAGCGCTTGCTTTGAAGCCCCAAAGCCCAAGGATTGAATCCTGGCCCCAACCCAGGCCGACCCATATGCTGAGCTGGGGAGTGCCCCCAGTTCAGTTCTTGCCGGGGCCTATGCAGGAGGCTCCCAGCCCAGTTCCTGCCCTGCGCAGCCCTGTGCCCACCTGTGGAGTGAACCTATATGGAAAACTAATGCTGTCAACTATGAAGACTGCTCTGGGCCCTCCCCCTTCTCTCTGTCTCTCTCTGTCTTCTCTCTCTCTCTCTCTCTCTCTCTCTCTCTCTCTCTCTCTCTCTGTCAAAAAAACAATAAAAACAAATTTTAAAAAAGAGAAATCAGAACAACAAGAAGATAGCACAGTCCTGTATTTGGATCAGCATTTCTAAAGATAACCATGCCCACAAGGAGGTGGTAGGGTAAAATGGGCTACAGAGGAAAAGGATCATGCACAGAAAGGGGGAATAAAGCAAGCAGGTAAATAAAAAAGAGGGAAGTAACTAAGAATGGGCGCAGGAAGGTAGGAAGAGGGGCAGGTGTTATGCTCTAGAACAGGAGTCTCCAAACTTTTCAGCCCGTGGGCCGCATTAACTATCAAACAGCAGTTTGGGGGCTGACTACACACTCGAGGTCCAAATAAAAAAGAATCAAGACATAGATGTTGTTTTTAATTATTTATTTAATATTATTTTATTCAGATAAAAAGGTCTCCACGGGCCGGATGAGAGGGCCTCATGGGCCACATGCGGCCCGCGGGCCGTAGTTTGGAGACCCCTGCTCTAGAAGGAACATGCCAGGAATCAGCAATTCCTGGGGGTTGGGTGCAGACTGGGAGGAAGTCTAGTAGAGCCATACCATATATCCCTTTGGGAGGGTGGGATGAAATGCTGGACAAGTCAAGATGTAACAATTTAATTTTTATTATGTTTGGGGAAACTGAAGTCCTATTATTCAAAACATATTGTGAAAAACTTGCTTCACACAAATGACACATGCATAACATGTATTTAGAATCATAGGCATCTAGGAAAACTTTATTTGGGGGAAAGATGTGAGGACTTTCCTTTTATAGGTTTTATTTTAAAAAATTAATTGTAGAGGGGAAGTTCTCTGGGGAAATTCATCTTACTTCTGAATTTTTCTGAGGTATTGCATTTCTGTTCCAAAGTCGTCTCCAGCTCTTGACTAACCCCACAAGAGTATCCAAATTGAAATGTTTTTAGGTTTGTTATGTTGAATTGCTGATGAAATAACAATGGGCCTAGAAAATGCACTTGAATATGATAAGCCTGGACAAGCCACCAAGCTTTTGCTGCAAGAAATTGCCATGAAATTCTAGGAAAGTCAGTGCTTAACACTCCCATATGTCCTAACAGAAGTTTCTGGTCCCTGGGTTTGGAGCACTGATAGATCGCTGTTGTATTCCTGTCTCGTTTCTCTGTCTCGGTTTCTCTTTCATAAAATTGTATCAATTTAATTTTCTCTTTCTGTAAATATCAACCCCTTTTTGTTTTTCAACAGGAAGTTGGTAACACACAACTTGCAAAGTACTCTAAGCAACTCCAAAGAGAGATGACAAATGAACGTTTGCAAATTGGCTTCCTTACCTCATCACTATCCGCAGTGAGTCCTCTCTCAGATTTAACCAATGTCATTCCTGAAGTCTTTGATTTGCCAGGTAAAGACCTGAAAGAGGCAGAACATGCAGTTGCTCAGAGGCCTGCTCTTCTGCACATTCTCAATCCCCCTCAACAACGTTTGGGACCCTGAGAAGGTCACGAATTGAAATATGCACGTGCAGTAAAGAATAGGAGTCATTGTCCAGCCTGCATACAGGGGGAAAACAAAACCTGTTTGTAGAGATAAGAAGTGAGACCTGTGAGGGACATGATGACATCTGTGAGGTTGATTTCTTCTGAAAACTGGTTTTCTGCTCTCATGGACTGCTTAAGGAAATGGTTTCGGGTGCCGTACCTTCTTAATATCCTTAAAGACCACCTACTGTTTTGAATGCCTATCTGCCTACTCTTCTCCACATGGAAATGGCTTGGCCTTCCACGATTAACCAATGATTCCATAAGAAGGACTCCAGCTAGTGGGACTTCGCAACTAAATTTCCAATTCTCAATGACCGAGCTTAGATTACCTGGCTGCTTCATGTCCCTAACTAAGGTGACTAGATTTTAACATTGGTAAAGTGGGACACCATTGACTGGGGAGGAGGGGGTTCTTGATTAAAATTTTGGTCTATCTCCCGCCGTTCCCTAGCTTGTCCTGCATTCTTTCCAAAAATCGGGACTTTTTTAAAACACTGCGGGACGCGGGACAAATTGTTAAAAATCGGGACTGTCCCGCCAAAAGCGGGACGTCTGGTCACCTTAACAGTAGGGGCATGCACTTTTGGGTGTCCCCTCTTGTTAGACAGCTTTCCTTCTTTCCAATAAACGTCTGCTTAACCTTTCCTGTGGAGTCCTCATCCTCATTCTTAGAGCGCGCGAGACAAAGAACCTTGGATGGCTGGACACATTTTCCTGTTTCATTTCGCAAGCCAGCCAGGAACCCCCAAGAGCTTTAAGGAAAGAGACAGAGAGAGACAGAGAAAAAGAAACAAAGATAAGGGGGAGGGCCCAGAGCCGGCTCCATAGTTGTACGCCATCAGTCTTTGACATGGTTTCATTCCACACAGGTTTATGTCATCTGAGACACAGCAGTTTCATCCCTATATGGTCATCCACCAGGGTTCCAACTCATCAGTCCTGAGGGTGACAATCCATGCCAGCAGCTTGTTCCAGCAGCTCAAACAAGTGGCCCATTTTTCTCTTGCTGTTTCCCTATAGCAGGGGCAACCATGTCCTATTGAGAAAAGTACTGTTTCTGGGTTAATCAAAGAGGAAAGGTAGAACAACACATTAAATCTTTCCATGATTAAGCCCAAATCAAGGACCTCTAGATGGATATCATGAGTCATAGCCTCCTGTCCATAGGCAGCAAGTATAGAAACCCGAGTTCCTTAAAATGCTTCCTGTCAGCAGGAAGAAGCCAGAATGGTTATTGTCCTAAGTAAGACCCCAATGATTTGGGTTCCTATTACTCTAGGAGGGGGTAAGGTTAGGTAGGAAGTTAGTCACAACAGGAGGGCAGTAGGTCACCCACCACCCATATCAACTCTCCAGGGATTGCTTTGGGTCCAGCCCTTGGAGATGAATTATTATGTTAAAAACTTCCCTGGAAAAAGGGAAATAAGACCTCAACCAGAATTACCTGTTTTTTTGATGACTGAGCAGAATGTTAAACCTTGCCCTTGGCTTAATCTTAGCCTTAATACATGGTAATCAGATGACCTAAGTCTATAGATCACTCTTACAGGGCTGGCTCTGGGCCAGGAATAGAACTCAAACTCCTAACCCATCAGGGCTTTTGCCGCTCATGGCTTGACCCGTTTCTCTCTTGAAATGTATCTCCATAAAGCTTTCTTAGTTTACTTCGCTGAATGGGGACACTGCCTCTCTTGGCTTGGCCTGTTTCTCTCTTGAAAGGTATTTACATAAAATTTATTCTGCTTTCCTAAAAAAAATAAATAAAGTATAGTAGACTCTTCATTAACTGAAACTCAAGCAACCAGCACTCTCAAGTAACTAGCAAAAACAAACAAACAAACAAATACAAATCAAAGACAATACTATTTATCCAGCATGGGTGTCGGTTTACTAAGAGTCTTCTGTATGTAAATTCATTGATTGATTCTTACTAACCTCATTGACTTCATGAACATAGTGAAGGACAGTAAGACTGGGTTAGTGGCTGAAAGAAGTGGACTGGGATGCGGGGATGGCTCAACAGGTCGAGTACTCGCTTTGCAGTCTCCAAGTCCAGGGACTGAGCCCTGGCCTGGGGCCACGCAAACCCATGTGCAGAACCTGGTTGTGGTGCACGTGGTAACCACCAGGATGGCAGCAAAGGTTCTCCCTCCCAAGCAGGAGACCCCCAGTTCAGTTCTCGTCCCATGCGGGCCCATACCACCTGTGTGGAATAAAATTATGTCACAACCAATGATGTACAACCACGGAGACTGCTCTGGCCCTCCCCACTTCTCTCTGTTCCTTTGTTTCTCTCTCTCACCTTCTCTCAACAATAAAAATAAATCTTAAAAACAAAAAGATAAAGGGGAAAACTGGGATGGCTCCATGGGTTAAGTGCTCACTTTGTCGCCCCTGGGACCAGGACCGAGGATCAAATCCTGGCCCCTGCGCCATGGGGACCCATATGCCGAACTAGGGTCTGCTTCCCATGTAGGAGGCCCTAATTCGGTTCTTGGCCCCCTCCCGCCCCATTCAGCTCCTGGCTCAAGGGGGTGTGCCTCCCATGTGGGAGGCCCCCAGCCCAGTTCCCGCCCTGTGCAACCCCCACCCACCTGTGTGGAACAAAACCATTTTGAAAACTGATGACATACAATTATGGAGACTGCTCTGGGCCCTCTCCCTTCTCTATCTCTGTCAAAAACAATAAATCTTAAAAATAAATAAATGGATGGATGGATGGATAATGAATAAACAAACAAACAAACAAACAAATAAAAGATTAAAAAATAAAAGAAGTGGCCTGCTTCACCCTTGGAGATGGTTCCATTGTGGGAGGAGGGTTAAAGTGGTTTAAATTAAGTAGGATCCTATAACTATTTCAATTAGGCCTCTCTCCTTTCAAAATGAGGGGAAGGACCAAAATAAGAAAAGTAGAAATAGCCAACCTATATAATGGGTAGATCAACTGGCTACAGTATGGTACAAATAATCCCAAATCCAAGAGCAAATCCCATCCGAGGATGGCTCTCGTCCACCTCAGGCCAGAGGTCTTAAAAATAGTCCCAAGGGGAGTAGGTGACACATTGTGGACAGAACCAAACTAAATATATCCCCACTTAACATCTTAAAGTCTGTGAGCTTTTAATGTGTTCCCATTACCTGAAGTTATCTAATAATTAATAATATAATTTTTATTGTACCAGTTTTCAAAATGATTCTTTAGTATCTAAAAGGTAGCACACAAAAAAGAAACACACACACACACACACAAAAAAAAACCAAAAAAAAAAAACCCCAAATAAAAGGTAGCACAAGGTCCCAGATACTTTTCAAGGCCAACTTAAGGCATAGAGCTGCCTCCACACTGCTTCTTCAGCCCAGCAGGGTCTGTCTTGGACAGCTTGATGCTTGACTTCTGGCAAAGTCACTGATTGCTGCATGAAACACAGACCAAGACTTGGATTTTGATTTTCGGACAGTCAGTCCATTGAAACGTATTTAATGAGGACCCCCTTTGTGACTAGCTCTTTTCACAGTGCAATGGGCTACACAAGAAGTTCGCATAAGATGGCACTGATAACTTAGAGGGGCAAACAAGACTACACACTTGGAAGGGCTCCTTTGGCCCATTGCTGTTCACGAAGTGGGCCAACCCGAGGCATACATTCACCCGGAAGCCAAGCTCAGTGCCTCTAAATGGTCCACGTTCTGCAGGGTTCAATTCAATCCAAACATTCTTTCCTTAGCACACACTGCGTGCCCAGCCCCC
>PVKE010015606.1:0-33210 GCA_004027555.1 Craseonycteris thonglongyai
CTGACTGCCTTACAGAAGCAATCAGCTGTCCTATCTGTGTCTCCATCAACTTCTCCGACCCCTTTTGTCTGCCCCACCCTAGTGTTTCCCTGGGGCTCCACTTCACTCAATTTTTAGGCCACCCAAGGCTTGACTTGGTTTACGCCCAGGACTTTCCTAAAATCTCTCAAAGGTTCACAAAACCCAAACAAGCAGCATCTGGCTTCAGTGTGTCCCATACCCCTTGCAGAGCAGCCCTAGGCCCAGCACTAGTGACAGCTGGCCTCAGTTTGCAAATTGGTCACTTGAGGTACCTCCATGACCAGAATGGAGGGCAGCAACTTTTGGATTGCGTTATGGCTTATGCCAGGTGGCCTTAGTGAGGGCACAGGGTGCAGATGAACTTGGCCTGCAGCAGGGCCCTTCTTGTAAACAAGAAAGTATATTGAAGAAAAAAACCTCTTACAAATATCTTCTTAAACCTTGAAAAAGAACTAAGGTAATCCAGGAAAGATTTATTACAAATTCCAATAGTGGTGCATTTGACACCATGCTTGCAATTGTGTGAAAGGACTTACTGTGAGAGCCAGGATTGTGTAGTGGAGGGGGAAGGAGTAATCAGAGTCAGGCTGAATACTATGAAAGATGGAGGTCAAAAAATGCTTGTCTAATAAAATCTTTAAGGTAGTTTTATCCAGGTAGCTTTAGTTAGAATAATACAATAGATGCATAAGAATTGAGAAGGGTCAAATCAAAGTTAGGGTCAGATTTGTCCACATTTAAAATTAATTTAGTTAGTAACTTAGATATTTAAGCGTTTGTTCTCCTCCCTTTTCCAATATATATAAAAAAGTGGTTAAAACATATGCTATCTTCAAAACTAAAATATTTGTTTCAACTGAAAAAACCTAAGACATTATCAACTATGCATTATTCACTATATACATTGTATATACATATTATAGACACAGGAAAATAAGGAATTCTGTTGCTTAAATTGCAGAAATTCCTAATAGGAGCAACATTCTAAGAACTCTAAAGATGTAGATCTACTAAGGTAAAAAACACCAGCTTAAAAAACAAACAAACAAAACAAACAAACTATATACCTCAGGTATTTCATTCTGATTTTCAAAGCTGAAAACCAAGCCAAACATAAAAAAAAAGTAATAATAAATTTAAAATCATAATTATAAAAATACATTCTTTGGGATTTTAAGCAACAAACTATTTCTAAATATAACTTTATTTCTCATACAATTTTGTTCAGTTGCAAATATGTATTACTAATGTATTTGGTTTTGACTTATATTTTCAAGCATGTTGAAAATTATAAAGTAGTTTTTTGCTTCTAACTTTGACAAAACATTAAATGACCATTTTTATTCTGTTGACAAGAAAAATTGACTTCATGTTTTTATAAATTGCTCTGAGGCAAATAAAATTGTATAATTTTCTTATCAGAGCCAATCCTAATAATTTATTATTAACATTAATTGGAATACAAGTAGAAGGCATCTCAGAAAAGGGAATAATGTGAAATATTCAGAAGTAAATTCTAACCTCATACAAAGTGGAAAATCACTGCTCTCTGGATTTTTTGAGTTAAAGAGAAAATAGATTTAATAGAGCATTTGCCATCTCATACTCAGTTCCTCATTTTCCATTTAAATTAAGGATTTATTTTCTATTTGGATTTTTTTTCATTAACTGGCAGTATGCTAATGAAATGTGTTTCATTATTAATTATCCACTATCAGATCTGGTGAAACATTTTTATTATTAGGTCATTTATTTTTGGTGATACAAACTTGGTTCTAATATTATAGCCAATTGCATACCCCGCTCGTGGATTGGTATATTTCACTGATTACATCAAACTGTGCTATGCAAGAAAATTAATGTACATTCTATTTATAGAAGTGAATATTTAAAGATCAGCACTGACCCTCTTATACAGCCAAGAGAAGGTTTGGTAGGTACAAAAGAAGACAGTTTTGCTTCATTTGATCTAATTTTTTGAGAAGGGGATGAAATAGATAAAAATTGATGAATTAGAATATCAGAATGTCATCAAAATGACATTTAGCAAAACACAAATCTAATTTAACTGGGGCTATTAAATAGTTTACAGATCATTGAATAAAAATAATTAGTACGCATACAGTGACTTATGAAAGCATCTGTTATAAACTAGGTTCAATCTAAATAGATTTTATTGTACCCATTTCTTGTAACCATAGCAAGGGTCAAGTGTGATAAATGACCTTGGATAGTATAATACTGTTATGCACATTGGTTATTGCCTATTGAATGATATTCTCTAAAATGAGAGTTTATACTAGCTCAATTAATTCCCACCAAGGCTAATGCTCATTTAATTTTAAAATATTTTTAAAAACTGGTGCACACAGAAATAAATTTATTTCTCAGGCATTCAATAATTTACTTATCCTTACTTCTGAGACTATAGCATTTTGGGGAAAAATGAAGTTTGTTTTTAATATTTACCTAAGTGTTACCTGTTACCTAAATTTTCACTTAGACTTTAGTTCCTTTAGGATAGAGGCCCAATTTCTTTTGAGCTGCTTTTCTAAATCTCCTTTCTTGAACAACATTATAAATAATGTTAAATACTTTCTGAATTGAATCAGACTAATGTTTGGAATCATACATCATTTATTTACAATGGAAGGTTTGTTTTGCAAAAAAAACAAACAAAAAAAACATAAATGTATGCTTAAGGAGCAACAAAATAATTTCTTTTTACATTTATTAGATTTCAGCATATCCTATTTATGTTTTTGTGGGACACAATGTAGTTGTCTTCTAAAATCACCAAGCATATCTAGGTATTTAAATAAAGACATCTTTTTTTTTTTTCTTACATAAAGCATTTGTAATTTCAAAGAAAAGATGAAATGCACTCTAGTCTTTGACAATTTAGTTCACTATAAATGATAGTCTACAGTTAGTTTGTACCTAGTATAATAACTTCATGTTGGATGTCAGCAATGGATAGTCTTCTCTATAAGAAACTGTTCAGTAAAAGTGACCAACTGTTGATCTTTAGCTGTCAGCACAAATAACTGGCCAAGAATGCAAAGCATAAAAACACCCTAGTAAACACAGTTGTATCTTTTCAGAAATAATCAAAACTAGGCAAGGAGAACCTAAATTTTTAGACCTAAATAGGAATTTGATTTCTTGTCAGGTCTAGTAATAAAAAGTTCTATTGCTTTGTGGGTTTCTTGCTGCTGCTTGGGCCTAGAATTTGATAGTAGGACCATTACACCGCTGTTATCATTTCTTATATCCAGTCATGCCTTTCCATGAAATGAACCCAAAAAATTGGGCACTTTTCTCAAGACAATAATGGTAGCTGAGTTTTCCACCAAATCAGAATATATTTATTTCTTCTGAAAAACAAAACAAAACAACACAACAAAACAAAAACCCACCACTGGTATGAGACTTGCTCTGAAAATAAAGTGTTCATCCAGTGAAAGAAATAACTATCTAGAACATGCAAAACAGAATTATGCCTACCTTCATCAGCACGAAGATGTGGCTACTTTGAAGAGGAAGACTCAATGGAACTATGAGCTCTTTGAGGGTGAGAATCTTATTCAATTGGTAAAAACACTGGCACAGAGAGAGCACTTTAATATTTATTAAATTAATAAAGGAATATAGTGAAGAAATCAGGTCCATTAATAAGTGTATGCTCTTTGCACAACAGTATTATATAAGTGCCTCTGCAAACTTTAGGTGTTTGAGGTCTTGGAGACATCCTTGGTCCTTCCCTCTCCTTTCTGCTCTGCACCTCATTCAATACCCCACCATATGTAACCCTTGAATCTAGTAACTTCTCTCTGTATGAACTCCCAACATGTTAGGCAAGCTACTGTCATTTCTTCTACTGTAATAGTCTTCTATTTAGTCTCCTTTTATCCACTCTGGCCCCCTCTAGTTAATTCTGTACACTAAATCAGAAAGATAGTTTTAATCGCATATGAAATCATTATTTCCTCATCCTACACCATACCCTTAAACCACTCAATGGCTTCCCATTACTCCTATGATAAAGACTAATATCTTTGGAGGAGTCTAGATGGTACTTCATAGTTTATCATTGCCTCTCTCTTCATTCTTAACTTAGACCACACACCTCTCTGGCTCTCCTTGTTTCAGGTGCAATGGACATTTTTCTCATGTAGAATTGTGTCACATGGTCCATTTCCCCTAATTAGCATATGCATACCCACCTCCTCCTCTAGTCAAGGCCTACACATTACAATTTCAACTGATCATGCATTTCCATGAGCAAACTGTTCCTGATCCCTGAGTTATGTACTTTGCCATCAATTCCTAGAGTACCACATTCCTCTTCTTCAAAGCACTTAAATCAGTTTGAAATAATGAATTCACTGGCGTGATTATTTGATTAACATCTGTTTTCCTCTTAGACTATAATTTACATGATGGGAGAGGATGTAGCTCATTTTGCTCACCCCTATGTTTCTGGCTCCTAAACACTATATTTGTTGCATGAATGAATAAACGAATGAATGAGCCCCTGGTTGGCTACAGAGGATTCTTGCTTACCTTTGTGACCAGCATTAACATTTTTGAGAGTTTTTTTTTTCTGTTGTTGTTGTTACTATATTTGATTATGAGACAGTAATTTTTTGAGATAAATATAAAATCTTTATTAATCTAGCCTGATATACTAACATTTGCTTGTTTTTATCTTCACTAACATCTTTTCAAAATCAGTTGGGTCACACAGCTAAGCTCATTTACTGTAGTCATTGTCTTGAGAGAGATGCTGATATATTTTTTTGGAAGATCTATTTTTCATTGTTTTTTGACAGAGACAGAGAGAGAGAAGGAGGAGGTCCCAGAGCAGTCTCCATAGTTGTACAGCATCAGTTTTTGACATGGTTTTGTTCCAAGCAGAGCGAGAACTGGGCTGGGAGTCTCCTGCATTGGAGGCACACCCGCTCAAGCCAGGGGACAAACTTGGAGGTGAGAAGCAAAGTGTGGGCCTCCTGCATGGGAAGCACACCCCAGTTTAGTATATGGGTCCGCAGGGGCTGGGATTCGATCCCCAGTCACCAGGGCTGCAAAGTGAGTTCTTACCTAGCTGAGCCATCCCAGCTTCCCCAGATGCTAATATTTTAAAAGAAATTTCAATTACTTATTGATGATATAATGACTTTGCATTCATATGACACTTCTAATTCCAAAATGCCTTTACAACTGTTATATGATTTATCTAAAAACAACAGTAGGTAAATGGGCATGAGTATTATGAGCCCCATCTGACTACTGGCAAAGGTAAGCCCTCCTCTGGAGAACAGCATATTATGTGAGTTTGCATTTGTTTGCTTGAGGTTTTTTGTTGTTGTTTTTGTTGACTGTTTTTTTTCTTACTACAATACAATCTGAGTCAACTTACAAAGGTTGTCACACAACAGAATACTGGTATATAATACTACCACCTTTGTTTGTGGAGATTTAAAGAATAAGATAGTATTAAGTAAAGATAGTTTCCCTTTTCAGGAACTCAGGAAAATGACGAAGGAGCTGACTTGGTGTTAAATGAAATGGGGAAAAATTGTAGCACTGCAGGCCAACATTCTGAGAAAGAGCTCAAGGAAACTGAGGCCAATAAAGGGCCGGCATAATGATGGGACAGCAATTCTTAATTCCTGGTATTAAAACTCATCCTGCCATAAAAGAAGCTCATTTATTTTTTAAAGAAAAGTATCAATAGTAGAAATATAAGTCCTGTCTTCATGAGCCTTTTATTTCACTAATGTGTGCTTACTTACTGCTGCCTAGGCAATATAATGGTTAAAAGCATACATTCTGGAATTATATGGTCAGGGTTCAGAACGCCTCTCCATCTGTTCCTAGTTCTTTTTAACTTAAATTAACCTTTTAGTTTCTTCATCTGTGCAACACAGATTCTAGCAAAGTCTCTATTTAGACTTTCAAAACAGACACAGGTATTATAAAACTGTAGAAATGGTGTCTCCCTATGAAAAACCATACACACAAAATATCCATAACTACACAGCCCAGAACTCTTTCCCTGGGCCTTGGAAGGAGGTAGTGCAACAGAGGACCCTGTAGCTTAAGCTTTGAAGCTCTGCGTTCTTCTTTTTTAAGTTAAAACACCTTTAAGATGGAATAAAATAAACTATGTAGCAGTGTATTTGGCACCCAGTAACACATTCAATAAGTGTTATTCCCCATCCAAACTATTACTTGTATAATAACTCACAAAGTCATCATACTAATATCCATTCCCAAACCCTTAAATTGCAATTATTCTTTTGAGGCTACTTGCTAAAGAAGACTAAAATGATTTAGCGAATGAAAAATACATGTCCTGGGGAAGCTGGGATGGCTCAGTGGGTTGAGCACTCACTTTGTAGCCCCAGGGACCGGGGATCGAATCCCAGCCCCGGCCTGTGCGGAACCATATGCTGAACTGGCAGCTCCCTCAGTTCAGTTCTCTCTCTGTCTCTGTCTCTGTATCTCTCTCTCTCTCTCTTTCTCTCTCTCTCTGTCAAAAATAAATTAAAAAAAAATTATATATATATATATATATTTAAAAAAATAAAAAGAAAAATACATGTCCAGGACTTAGTCTTGTTATTCATCTGTTCCCTGCACAAATTATATCAATCAAATACTCTGTCTTAGAAATTGGGTAAGGCCTGAAATAGGCAGGTGAGGAACATACAAGAAAATAAAAAACAAATTTAAAAATAAATAATAGCAAATATGTATGCATGTCATGGAATAATAAGAGGGTGTTGGAATAGAGAATAATGGGGAGATTAGTTGGATAGGACAGTAAAGAAAGATTGGCTGGAGGAGGTAATCATTAAGTGGAAATTTAAATATTATGAAGGATCCCATAAAGCTGAGTTGGGAATAGCATACCAGGTGGAAGAAACATCATGTTTGAAGGCTCTCATGGAAAGAACATGAAACATCCCAGAAATCTAGGCTTTCTAAATGGGTCACATATTAGAAGAAGGATGTGAGGCAGTGACTAAGGGATCATAGATATTTCAGTGAAATAAATTCTTAAAAAAAAATTTTTTTTATAATGCTAGGCACATACAGCTTGGATTTGGGCTACTAGAAAAAGAGCTTCCTCTATACAATTATAGATTCTTAGAGTAAACAAGTCTTAATTTTCTTTTTTCTAATGAAATAATGAAGCAAGCGTAAACAAGGTCTTGGGTCAGTTCTAGACCTAGAACACACCTAACCCTGACAGTCACATTAAAATAGACTACACCACTAAAGGGCATTTCTTCAGATAATGGTTGCTTTAAAGGAATTAAAAAATGTTGAATTACATTGTCCACAGTGATTCAAAGAGAGAGGAAAAAATGTATTAATACTAAAAAGTAAGTACTTTAGCCTAAAAGAGTGAAGACTCAGTGGGTATCATTAAAGCCTTACTAGAAAGAAAAAAAAAAAGGTGTGTAGGAAGAAATGAGACGTGAATTGCTAGCAAGAAAAAGAAGAATAGAAGATAGCCATATTTAAGACTTCTAACATCTTCCTTTCAGTCATCGGACTATGCAGAAGGAAATCTTTCCAAGTCCCAGAACAGTACTCTTTCCATTTTGCACTCTTTCTTATACAGGGAGGCTCCTCAATCATTGTTTAAGAAAGAAATCCTCAAACAATCTGATACCTATCTCACGGTTTAAAGTTCCAGGCATCCTCAAACTTTTTAAACAAGGGGCCAGTTCACTGTCCCTCAGCATGTCCACACATGTGCACTGCAGGCCCGGGACTAGTCGGCCGCTAAGCAGGACAGGCAGTGGTGGCAAAAACACCCAGCGGACTGGATAAATGTTTTCAGTGGGCCGCATGTGGCCAGTGGGCCATAGTTTGAGGACACCTGGAAGCAAAGAAATAACCTACAGTGGAAGAGTTAAAGGTTCAGAAAATATAATAACAAATAACAACAAAACTTTCTGGGATAAAACTGAGCATCCCTCTTTTAATCTTCATTCTATGTCTTTACAGAGAGAAAAATACTTGTAAATTTGCTCTCTGCAGTGATGACCCAGTCTTAGTCACCACCTTCTTTGGATTAAATTGTGTAGCCCCCCTCCCCCAAATTTATATGTTGAAACCCTAACCCCCAAAGTAATGGTATCTGAAAATTGGGGCCTTTAGGAGGTATTAAGTATAGGTGAGGTGATAAGGATGAGGCCTTCATCATGGGATTAGTTCCCTTATAAGAGACATCAGAGAGCATGAATCTTCTCTAATTCTCTACCATATAAGAATGACACAGCAAGATGATAATCATTTGTAGCCCCAAAAGAGCTTTCCTCAGGAACCCTGATTTTGGGCTCCCCATCCTTCAGAACTATGAGAAATAAATGGATGTTGTTTAAGCCACTCAAACTATGCTATTTTAAAAAAGAAGCCTGATTTGACTAAGACACCATCTTAAATTGGTTACAGAAACAATTCAAACTCATCCCATGCTAACTCCAGAAAGTATTCATATTACTACCACTCTGCTTATCAAGAAGCTACTAATTTAATCTGCATATAAAGCATAAAATTGTAGTTGCAGGCAACATGAAGGGGTAAGTAAACACTGTGCCTGCTACAAGAGCCATCTGAAAACTAAATGAACAGAACTCCTATAATGAAGGATATAAAGAAGAGGCCACATTGAGACTGGTAGGTGAGGTAGAGATGAAAAATGGGCTGTCCCCACACCAACATGTAGTGGTTAAGCATCTCAGTGGCAGAGGTCCCCACTGATGAGTGAGGGATTTTAGCCTCACACTGGGCACCCCAACTCAGGGTTCCTGTACTATACAGAATAGCCCCCATATCATATGACTGTGATAATCAGTTACAATTCCAAAAACCCAGGTAAGATGAAAGGCTACTGGAAAGCCAGATGTCCTCTTAAAGGTTCATGAACAGACTCATTCATTCCCAGGCACTTATCTCAGACTCCAGCAGAAAGGTTAAATTTCAGAGGTGGCAGAGACATACAGGAAAAAAACTGAGTTATGTGGCTTCAAGGAGAGAGCTAGAGGGACAGCCTCCATTAACCCTGTGTTAAACCCTCCTCTTGTGTAGCCTGAGACTTCTATCCTGTGTTGATACCTCCCATATACAGCCAAATCCAAATCTGCATTGGCCTGGTGAATCCACTTGCTCCACCCTGGTGATTCCTTGGTGGCTTGCCTCATGTCCCACCTAACTCCTGTGCCTGGGAAAAGTATGTTTTTGAAAGAACAAATTTGCTAAGTATTTTTGTGGAGGAAGACAATTAATGCTTATTAAATAAAAATAACATAGACACAGGACACCTACAGAAAATCCAATTCCAGAGAAGTCCCTATTAATTTAAATAAGGGCACAGTGGCAAGTCCCTTAATTATCTGTGTCCAGGGTTATTTTGAAACTCCACTAAGTTTGGTGCCATGAGATAAATGCGTGTTTTCCTCATCCATTCTGTCTTTGAATCAACCATAAGATTCACCCAGGAGATTTTTATCAAGAAGGTCCTTGCTTTTCTCATCATTTCTGCTTTCAGGGTTCAATATCCTCCAAAACTGTTGAAGGGCTGCAGTGAGATTGGGAAGTAGCTGGAACTCTCATTAAGTCAGAAATAACATAAAAATGTTTTCAGTTTCTACCACTGCCTCTATTAGAAGCCTGAGTCTACCTCTGACCATCCACATCTGTAAACTCTATAAATATGCATGTTCTAGGGGAGTCCGGGCCTGTTCATATCTGACATCACAGCTTGGGCAAGGACTTTGTAGTCTCTTAATAATGAATTGGTTTGGCTCTAAGGATCAAAGCTACTATTTTGGATTGACCATTCCTCTACAATTAAACAACTCAAAGCACTACTTGGCCTGTTTCATCATTTCAAATGTGACCAGGACCAATGTCTTTTCCTAATAGCTCTAAATTTATAGCACAGGTGCTCGATATGTGCTGAATATTCTGCATCCTTCTATATCATTATTCCTAAGGTGAGAGCATCAGCAGAGCAAGCAAACATATCTCTGCATGAGCTGTTTTGACCATGAAAACATGGCCACCTACACAAACCATTTGGTTCTCAATGAGCTGTAACATCTGTGCTGGGTAAATAAACACAAAAATAGTGGTTCATAAATAAGCACTGCCAACAGTTCTGTTTGCATTGCCTAAAAGCCCCACAGGTCCAGTATAGTTCATTACGAACATGTAGTAGGTCTTCTATCAGGATGAGGCTTAGTTATGTTAAGTTGTTTAGTGCCAGTTTTGGACAACAGATGCCATCTTCACAAGTCACCAAAGCTTTTATAGTCACTTCAGGCCTTAACATTTTCACATATGTTGTCTTGACTAATGACAAGCAATGTTTTATAATAAACCATTAAGGGACAGATCTCAATAAATGTTTTGTGTCCTTGGCCTGGAAAATTTTGACTCATAAGCATTCTCTTCTGTCACCTTTTCTTTTTCCTCCCTGTGGTCATCACCTACTACTTATCTGATGATGAGTGAAAAGGAGGCATAAATGTGTGTTGATTTAGACAGCCTGAGCCTTCTAATCTCTATCTAACTATGTCTATCTCACCAAAAGAAATGAAACGCCCACCTCTAGTCCACCCTCCTTCTACTTGTTGTGGCAGAAGATTTTCATCGTAATCTCCCAGTATATTTGAATTAGAGATGTGAGTCCTGATGACAACTGTCCATAGGTTGAAATTATAAAGGTAAATACTTCGTCTAGCAAATCATCCTCTCCTTTTGTTTAAGGATGCACTTCCCTTAGTGTCAGGACAATATTTATGATGCTGTTGTTATTTAGCAGTAACATTTTGATTATGCAAATACATTTCTAGCAAATTTTACTGCATTTTTCATTAGTTATTTTGCAAAACTTCTCAATAAGATAGTGGATAATGATTACTATCTGATAGATAGTCTTATAACTAAGTCTTCAGCTGCCTAGTATGGCTCTTCCTATTCCCCTCTCAGCCACATCTCTCTTCTCTCCCATCTCTCCTCTCCTCTTTCTGTCTCTCTTTCACATAAGTGCACACACGCACACACACACACACTCACACACACCAGCATTTGAGCTACTAAATGAAGTTATTCCTTAGTATTCAGAATACTGCTTGCTTTCAAATGTTTCTCTCCTTCACAAATACTTAATTTGACTCATTCAGCTAAAATCAACATGCATCTTTTTTAATCCACAGTTGTACTGTTAAAGTTCTTCAAAAGATTAATTAAAACAGCCATGGCTAATTGCCTATATCTGTTTATATGAGCAAGGCCATTATATGCAGTGACCATCATAAAGGTAATCACTGTTTTAGCACAGGTCAGGACAAAGCCTTATCCTTCATAAATAGGAATGATGGCTATCACTGAAGATTGAAATGACTACTGGTCCAGTATGGTGAATGTTCTTTCAGCATTACAGTCTTAAAGAGTGTTTAGCAAATTAATTTAAAGAGATATAAAAGTTGATGGGGGAGGGAGACAACTCATAAGCTTAGTGAATTTATCTCCTGTCAAGGAATGCTGGATCCCTGAAGAGAGAAATGACTACTTGCCCAGGTGGTGAATGTTCTTTCAGTGTTACAGTCTTAATGAATGTGTTCATGTGTGGTTGGGATGAAAATGCATGTTTTAAAATGTACTCTCAGCCTATAAGTCAGTGCTCAACTGTAGGGTACCCAAGATGTGTCTGGGGACATTATCTTACATTAAGATTTCTCAAAAGAAACTATGGGTATGGCTTAGGGCACTGAATCTGCATTTTAGTTTAAATCCTGAGAGATCTGTAAATTCCAGCTCTCCTTTTTTCCATCACAGATGATGTAGAGCCTGATGTTGGGGGAAGCGATTTGGGAAGGCAAAGCAAAGGTTTAATCCATCAGCTGAGACTGATAAAAGTTGGGGCAGACAGAGGCTCAACAACCAGCCTGTCTAGCATTTGTCAACACTAATTTGTGAGATGCCTAAACCTTTGAAAGGTAAATGTACACACTGCAATATATCATGGGAGGGCACTATCCATCACGCCCTGTCAGTGCTACCCCAATGCCTGTCCCTTCAAGGGTTTAAGCTGAGAATCTCAGAGGCCACATTATCTTTGGGGCCCATGTTCCCTCTCCAAATATATATTTCATTTTTTCCTTGACTCTAATGCCTTGCTCCTTTCTACTTCTGTTTCTCTTCCTACTCTCCTCATTGGAAGCCTTTCATGACCTGCACCATCAACCACACATATTTGTAAATAAATAGACTAAGAGTGTGTACTCTTTGGAGATGTCTCCATCTAGCCATGTTTCTCCTTTATAAATTTTATTTCTATCTTTTGTTGTTGTTTTCATTTTAATAAATGCTTTTGTTAACTGTTTTATTCCCTCTCCCCTATGACCTCTTGGGTATAAGGGATACATATGCATTTGTATTTCCCCAATACCAGCTATAGTAGATGCTTTATGCAAATTAAAATAAGGCAGGTTTCTCAACGAATGGTCTATTTCAACCACATAAGAATTGACCAAAGATCATGTATAGTATGTGCATTCCTGGGCCCTGCCCTAGAGTTGCTGGACTAGAAGCTTTACTTTTTTTCTTTTTTTTTTTTTTTTTGACAGAGAGGAGAGAGGCCCAGAGCTATCTCCATAGTTGTACACCATTATTTGTGATATGGTTTTATTCCACACAGGTAGATGTGGAGCCATGCAGGGCAAGAAGCAAACTGGGAGCCTTCCAAATGGGAGGCAAGAACTTTCACCACCATTCCATCCCTGCAGCTACCAGTTGCACCACAGCTCAGCATATGGTTTTGTATGGGCCAGGGCCAAGAATCAAACCCTGGACCTCGTGACTGGGAGGCAAGCACTCAGCCCACTGAGCTATCCTGGCATCCCCTGGAATCTTTACTTTTAAGCTATCAGGAAATACATACGTACCTTTTACTTTGAAATCAACCAGCCTAGAGACATATTTTCCCTAAACTGCCTATGTATTAGAATCATTTGAGGCCCTTATAAAAATCACACATTCCAGAGCTCAGTCAGACTTTCTGAAGGATGGACAATCTCAAGAGCAGTGTCCTCAGGATCTGCATTATCAACAAACCCTTTTCTTCCCTATCCTTGTCCCATCAGATAATCTTAACCATAAGGAAAGCCAGTGTAACTTTCTCTAAACCATTAAGAATGATTTGTTAAATTAATAAAAAGCACATTTTACAGAATGTAATACAGCAATTACTTTCTCAATGTTCTGCCTTAATTATAATCACTTTCATTATTTAAAGCATTCATAGCTTGAGAAATGTAAACCAAAGAATAATGCATTCATATTCCCCAATTGAGATAACAGCCCTGCAGCTAAACCGGTATAGTGTTAAAATAGTGGAAAATTTGTAGTAGCCAGTCCTAGCTGTGACATTACAGGATTGGTGGGCATGGAGAAAGTGACATAATCTCTAAGAGAATGAGTTTCCTCTTAACAAAGATAGGGGTGATCACAACACCTAACATTCAAGTGAACACATGTAAGATAATGCATGGTGAGTCACAGGGTATGATTTCTCCATGATTCTAAAAATTCCAGCAAAGTGAGGAAAGCCGTGGAGGTACATGGGGTGTGCTGCAAGACCCCTTGTTTAAATCACAGGTCCTCTCTGTGCCAACCCTCCTCAATTGTACAAAATACAGAATGATATTGTTCTTAAATGCTCATGTACCTTATTAAACAAATTATATTTATAGTGATGACTTAGTAAGTAGATAGGCTAAATATCATACAATCCTCTATGAATACACTGTTTTGGGGTGTATTTGCTGAAAATAATTTTTTAAATAACCACAATGGATACTCATAGAACAAAAAAATTACAAAGGCTAAATTTAAAACCACCTAATGCAAGTCACTGCTATGTTTTAAAGTATGTATTGCCATTTTTCTAGAAATATATAGTCTTTAAATTTGTTATGGTTTTTTATATAGTATTTTTTATCTAGTATTTTATCTATAGTATTTTTTATCTTTTTATCATGCACATTTTCCCATTTGTTCAAATATTCTTTAAAACAAACATTGGTTAATAATTGCTTAATATGTCTTACAATTCTATTATTTGTTTAAATACTTTTTGATTATTGGACATGTAGTTTCCTCTGTTTTGCTATTATAAAGAGTTTTTAAATAAATATTTGTGAATATAGATCTCTAATTGGATCTTTAAGTATTTTGTTAGAAGCCATTTCTAGAGGTGTTATTACTGGTTCAAAGGAAAAGAAGTTTCTTAAATCTCATGATATATATCTTTCTCAATTGCTTTCCAGAAATGTGGCTCATTTAAACTCTCGCTCTTCTTTCCTACCCAAGAAGAAATCCCATTGTATCCAATATCAAAGCCTTAATAATTTTGGTAAATATTTGCTCAATGAATAAACTCTAAAGAAAATTCATTTCTAATTTGCATGTCTTTGATTAAGGTTGATCTTCTTTCATTTACTCACTGTCCATTTTATTTTTTCTGCATATTATCTTTGCTTCCTTTTCTAATGGAGTTCCAGTACTTATTTGCCTTTAAATTTAGTTTAAATATTTACCTTTATTCTCACAAATACATTTTTCTTTTCCTGAAATTATTTTGAACACATTAAAAGTTTTAGACATTTAGAAAAACTAAAAAAAATTATACAATCAATAACCCAAACCTATAATCTACATTCTAAACTTAGTTGTTTATTCTATTTACTTTATTACATATATCTCTACTAGAAATGGCTTTAGGTATTTATAGTCAATACTTGTTAACAATCCCACTTCCAGGAATTTAGCCTAAGAAAATATTATCGCTAAAACCTAAGCACCATGAAAAGTATGTGCTTTTTCTATCTTGCTTTCAACACTATCTGCAGCACATAGAACAGGGTTCATCAGCTCGTTAGCCCTCTCTAAATATTTGACTGACTTCTCAACTAGGGAAATGTTTCCTGTTCTAGGACAATAAAAATACTGTTTATGTGTGTTTAGATGCCAAGACCATAAAATCTGTTTAGTACAAAGCAGCATAGTATATTATAACAGCCAATTAAGTATAACTGGCCAGCTTACTCAGTGTGCTAATAGCTGGAAAAGTATGCTCAAAGTATGAGAAACATCAAATATCATATATATATATATATATATATATATATATATATATATATATATATATATATATATATATATAAAGGGGGAGAAAAGGTGGGTACATTGTCATATATTTTGGAAAATGGGTTGCATCATTTAATGGTGGTATCCTGTATCTGGGAGGAAATTAGAATTCAAAACATTTCCACTTCCTTCCAGAAGATGATGGGCTAAGGCTGAAACGCCTGTGAAGACAGAACAAAAGAAACTGTTGCAGGCTAAAGTATCTGACAAGAATGGGGAAAAGTGTGTCATGAATTGTAGAATTTATCTCAGTGAGAAGGGAATAGAAAAATGATGCATGATACTTCAAAAGAGAAAATAAGTCTGTCATGAATCTTCTGAGTCTTAGAGAGTCTGGGTGAGCAGAAATAGAGAAACAAGCTAATTACTGTCTGTCTTTTACTCTCCTGGTTAGGAACAAAAGGAGGAAAGGAGTCACACAATATGTTCAGCATGCATTAATAAAAAAATAAAATAAAAAACTTTTATTGTTCTCTTTTCTCAGTAGTCCTGGAGCAAGGAAGAGTCAATCTATCATTTGGTTGCAGTCATTTTAAAGTCCCTTGGGAAATTAAAAAAAAAAAATTAATGCCCAGATTCTATCCCACACTAACGTAATCAGAATCTCTCCTGGCTGGAGAAGGGGAGAGGGTCTTAAGAAAGAGGGAAAGTTATTTCTATAACAATTTCCCCAAATCTTCCTGAGGTGCAATTAAAAATGCAAAACACTGGGTGAAAGAACATGGCAAAGGAAACATGAAAGAATCAAGATATTCAAAGTGCTGAGTTCCATTCCAGAGTTTGCTGAATCATCCCAAAAGGGGCAAAGACAAGAAAATGCTTTCCAATGATGTTCCTTTCCAGAGTTTGCTGTTCTATGACAATCATCCAAAAAGGGGCAAAAGAAATGAAAATGCTTTCCAATTATTTTGAATATCCGTTCCTTCTCACCCAAATGTCAGCACATGCATTGGTTTCTGTGGACATAGCTAGGGAGAGCTTTTATCAGGAGTGGTATTTTCCATTTGTATTTAGAATAGGGTATAGGATACGCTAACATAAATTTAAGGAATATCTCCTTTACATAAAATAAAATAAACCAAATACAGGAATAAAAGAACCTAGCTCAGTACCTGTCACACAGGCTCTAGATAAATATAGGTCCCTAACTTCTCTGCTGTAGATGATCTGAGATGAAAATAAAATCAAATATTTCATGCTTTCTCTGAAAGAAGAACATTTAATTAAGGGGCAAGGGGAGAAGTGGAGACATTTTCTTTGAACTGACTTTTTTTTTTCCAAATATTTATTTTCCTGTTTTTTTGTTTTGTTTTGTTTGTTGTTTTTGTTTTGTTTGGTTTTGTTTTTGAGAGAAGGTAAGAGAGAGAGAGAGAAGGGGCAGAGCAGTCTCCATAGTTGTACATCATTAGATTTTTTTACACAGTTTCATTTTACGCAGGTGGGTGTGGGGCCACACAAGGCAGAACTAAACTGGGCGGTGAGAACTTTCACTGTCATCCTGGTGGTTATCAGTTGTGTGTCACAGCTCAGCATGGGGTTTTGCATGGGCCAGGGACAGGATTTGATACCCGAACCTCATGGTTGCAAGAGAAGTGCTCAATTAGCTGAGCTATCCTGGCATCACTGAACTGACTTTTTAAATGTATCACTTCTTTTCATAAGCACTTTACAAACTGTCTATACTTTATAGACAAGGAAACTTGGAAAAACAGAACTAGGATTTGAATTAGAATTGCCTGAACCTAGTGCCTCCTGCTGTTATAATTACTTTTTTCCATATATACTCAAACATTTATTCATTTTTTGACATTTAAAAGGATTTCTAATTTCCAACCATTATAAAATTGATGAATAGTTTTCTGTATGTGTCTTTTTCTCCATATTTAGACTTACTCCTTTGGAACACAATCTCATAAGTGAATTGTCAGGGTGTGAGCATGGGTATGGTAGTGCATATACATTTCAAGACTGCTTGCCAAAGGAGCTGTACAAATTGACAATGCCTCCAGAAATTCATGATATACAAATCTCAAAAGTATTTAATTACTTCCAATAGGTGGAAATGATATTTAATCTCATTGCTTAATATTCATGTATTTTATTTGGTGATTTGGGGTATTTTTCATATTGTATACTCTTTGGTTTATTTATCTACTGGAATCTTCATTTATAACACTGGATACAATTTTCTTTATAGAAATTCTCACAGATGCAGTGAATATTTTTGTGGTATTAAGTTTAAAGCTTGTCTCCCTAGTTAGATAGTAAGCCCACTAAGGGCAGATGTCACACCTGTCACATTCATTGTTGAATTCTAGTGCCTGGCATCATGCCTGGTATAAAATGTGTGCTCAAGTTTTTCATAAATAGAAAGACATATGTACTTCCCACATTTTACTGGAGGAAAATGCATAGTCTATCATATTGCTGTTTATGGTGTTGACTTTATTGCTGTTTTCTATGGCTTGGGGTAGTAGCAAGGCTACTTAGTAGCTATCACAGAGTAACTCATCCTAATTAGAATTAGCACTGAATACTCACAGCATGTTAAAAAAAAAAAGTCAATATGAAAAGAACGAGAATGCTCTACAAAACTTTCATAGAAGAAATAGATCGCTTTACTCCCAAACCTCGCCAAATGAAAGAGTGCTGTGGTTCCCTTTCTTCAGAGGGTCCTGCTGCTAACCTGTTGGAGGAGGTAATGGACACAGGGAAACCACCTGTGCTTTTCCAGGTAGTAGCAGAATTCTAATCAGCCCAATTAGCAGCATTTGTAAGGCAGATAATAATTTAGAATCTGAGTTCATTGAGATCATTTCCCTCTGAGATGCAAAATAGCAATAAAACACCAGCTAATATACGACTCAAGTGGCTAAATACTGTGTATGCTCATTGTATTTTGTACTCTTCCTTCCCCACAATCTTAAAGAGAAAATCAAAGGTCTTTTTCCTCCTTGGAACTGCACCTTACATACCACCTTTCTTAAGACAACAACCAAGAAAACACCAAGGAATCACCTCACATATTTACTTATTTATTTATTTATTTATTATTATTATTTTTTAAAGATTTATTTTTATTATTTTTATTTATTTATTTTTATTTTTGACAGAGAGAGAGAGAGATACAGAGACAGAGACAGAGAGAGAACTGAACTGGGGGAGCTCCCAGTTCAGCATATGGTTACGCACGGGCCGGGGACGGGATTCTATCCCCAGTCCCTGGTGCTACAAAGTGAGCGCCCAACCCACTGAGCCATCCCGGCGTCCCCATACATATTTAACGTGATTCCTTAGTATTTTCTTAAGACCAATCCAGTGCAGAATTCCCAATGGATGGTCAGACATGCCAAGGTCAGTGTTCCAAAATATTTGAGTTAGCCCTTCACTGTAGAAATAAATACTTATTATTATTATTATTTTTTAAACCCTATAGAAAACTATGTGTGCTTCTGAGGCAAACCATTCTTGTCACACACTGCTGGTTCCCATGAGCTGAGAAGCATCATAAGAAATTGCCAGTCATCACTGCCTGTGGAGAGTCTGACTAGCTCTCCAGTAGTCTGATCTATAGAAGCAGGCCTTCCTTACTCTCACCATCCTCTCTCGGAAACTTCACGCTTGCTGCTCTTTTTTTTTTTTTTTCTCCCCCCAACCAATTTCCATAGGATTCCAATGGCATTGGATAAGTCAAGCAACCAAAGATTTTGAAAAAAAGAATGATTGAGCCTGATCAGGGCTTCCTGGTTTATGTAGCTATCACTTGAAGTGAAAACTCCCCTTTGCCATTTAACAACTACCATAAGTTTCCTCCTTCTTCTGTCTTTTCTTCCCTTCACATATTATTCCACATTTTGGATAAGTTCATGCAAATAAAATGGAGGCACAATTGGGCACCACCACTAATAATTTCAATAATTTGGTGAAGTATTTTCTATATTAGTAAATAAAGAAAATAAATAAAGCATATATTTCTCAAGGCCCTACAGTTCCATTTGACACCAGTGTTCATTCAGTGTTACTAAAATTATTATTAACAACACATTCTAATCTTTTGGAACTTTGCTATCTAAAACAGTAGCTACTGGCCATACTGGGGTGTAAGTATAAAATACACACTGAGTTTTGAATACTTGTTATGAAAGCAATGTGAATTACCTCATAGACACTGTCATGTTGAAATGACAATAGCTTCCATAAACAGTTAAGTAAACTAAAATGTAATTTTAATTTTTTTTAATTGTTTTTGAGATATATATATACACACACACACACAGAGACAGAGAGAGAACTGAACTGCAGGAACTCCCCAGTTTAGTATATGGGTCTGCACAGGCTGGGGCCGGGATTCGATCCCGGGTCCCCGGCGCTGCAAAGTGAGCGCTTAACCCACTGAGCCATCCTGGCTTCCCCTAAAATATAATTTTAATTTTACCTATGTTTTCTTTCTTAATTAAACATGTAATGACTAGAAAATTTACAACGACATACGTGAATTGCGTCATACTTGTATAGACCAGCATTGGGATAAAAAAAAAAAACTTAGGCTTCAGTACTGCTGGAGTTCACCAATAACAGGATGATCACAACACAGTCCTATCTGATGCCTTCCCCCAGCTCTTCGTGGACTTTGTGCAGCAAGAGAATGTGGGAGGAATCATGCAGATAAATATTTGCTAGTCAATTCTGGAGCCCAGATTTCAAGGGGAGCAGACAAGGCTAGGAAGTAACTCCCCAATTCTCACTGCCTGCATTGCCCCCATCCTAGCAAGGGTCATCTCTGCCCCATCAGACACTTGAGACTCAAGTGGCAAGTTGATTTGGTCATGGTTGGAGCCCCAACTCTTCAATCTTTAATCATGCCCTTTGACCAAGAACATTTGCAGAAAGGACTTTAAGTAGAAACGGGAGTATTCTTAGCGTTTTTAATAGTAAAAATCTCCAATAGTCACTGATAACTTATACAAGTATGGCTAAGTATAAGTTTAGGGTCATCGGAAAACTTCTGCCATTGGGCGAACAAATCTTTAAACTTGATTTTGTCAAAGCGAGGATCTGATGTAGCGGAATTAACTATAATAGTTGACTTTACCTGCACATTCCAGGTTCCCACTATTACTAATACTCATGATTTAGTAGATCTGGACCAGTGAACAGAAATCTCAATTTAACCACCTTTATAGTTATTCCCATGCATTCCAAAATATTTGATTTGAATCACCACCTAATGCCACATTGTTACGTTTTTAATTCAGTTTTACATAAGTACAATATGTATCAAACATTGCCATATCATGATCTATTTAGACATCAGAAAATGAATAAACTCGTATATAACCCCATAAGCACTGGGTTTCTCTATTGCCTATTCATGAGAACCTGAACACAATGATTTCAGTCATAGTTTCCTGGTAAATCTAAATATTTACTGGTGATATTACTTATGCATCTAAACTTATTTAATAAAACAGTACTTAATAACTATCTTACTCTATTATTTTTCTAAATATAAATCCCATAAAATTCCATAATATTTTATGCAGTTAAAAATTATTAAGATTAGAAAGATTGATTTTTTTGAAGTCCCAAGATTTAGCCAGAGCCTGAAAAAAGATACATCAGAAATTTATTAGAATTTATTTAATTATATCATGTAAACTGAGAAGAATGAGATTTTTTTTTTTAATTCAGTGGTTATTTGGAGTTAAAAATTCAGTGGTTATTAGGAAATATTTCCAACAGCAACATGTGTTGTATGTAAGTATCAAACAAAGCATAATTTTAAGCCAGAGTCACACCATGAGACACAAAGGATAAAACTGTATCAGTTACAGTAAAACTGGGTTTGGGTGTGGGTGTTCCATGAACACTGTGATGTGTCCAGCAGCTGCCTCCTGTGACAATTACAGTGGGTAGACAGGATGACAATAAGACATCTTTTCACGTGTGACATTCTGCATTTTTATTCTGCACTGACAGAGCTATGGACCTGTCAGCAAAGAATTATGACCAGATAGGGCAAGATTTAGAGCCTCTCAGAGACAAGCTTGTGTGCAGTCACCTTATGGAATCACAAGCAATATATCACAGGGCACGTAGATAGCCAGAAGTGTGAGGTTTCTAGAATGCTAGAGCTATGGCAAAATAAGGTTGAACCACAGGTCCTGGGATGAGGTGATTGGGCAGCTAAGCTGTGACTGAGGATGAGGGAGACCATTTCTGAGTCAAGCTGCCTGAACTGGGTGCAAAGGCTTGAGGACAGGGTCCTGCCCTGGAATGTCACCATGCAGACAGCCTCACAGCTCCTCACCTTATATGCACCACTACTGAAATAGCAGAGAAAAAGAAAGACGTGTGTCTAAGTGACATAGCTTTATGTCTCCATGAGAAAGAGGCTTTTACGTTTTTCATTATTTCAAAAGAAAACATCAGGAAAGCTGGTCAAACCAGCTGCCTTTTGAGGAAACAAAGAACCAGAGTTCAGCGAGCAAAAGCAGTAGTGGAGAAGGAAAAGTCAGAGAGTACGATATCTGTCTCTCAACACGAATTGTGTGAAGTTTCTCAAAACTTACATTATAAATAAAGTATATTGTACTAATGCTTTTCTTTTTTTGCCCCTTTCTCTATCGCTCACCATGAGACTTCAGTCTCACAACTCCTCACCATTCTGCCATGCTGTTTTTCTCCTCTGGTTGTCTACGTTCAGAATAAAAGATTTGGCCCATATGGTAGATCCTGCCGGAAGCAAAGACAAGAACTGTTATGTTAGTGGAATATTTAATAAACCTCAGAGCACAGTTGGCCACGTTCCTGGAAGATCAGAGTTTCATTCCTGAAATTTCGTTTTACCTTTATCCCAGTTAACTACTTTTTTCAAGTAAATTGTATGGACCCAAGTCCTTTCTACTCTCCTCACCATATAAGCATATGCCGTGTCCTCAGGGAGTTTATAATTCAGACGTATTACTGCTTTCTGAAGTATTCTCTGAAAAGCTCTTTTCACTAATGTTCAATTTCAACAACAGTATCAATATAATAGTTCAATTTTATACATTGTTGAGTGCATTCAAAGCACTCTAAAAAGTGCTTTGCTTATATTTACTAATTAATCTTTGTCATAATTCTATGCACTTGGTAATACTGCCCACATTTCACAATTAAGGAATCAGTCATCAAGAGAGTTTAAGTGACTCGTCCTGAGTCACACAAACAATACGTGATTAAGCCACTCCATGAAATGCTACTCTTGCTCAAGGACACAGAATTTCATGATGGTGTCACACACTAAGTGCTTGACTAATAAGAATGAACTTCGAAGCCTGGGTTCAAATAAAAATTCAGCCACACACTAGCTGTATGATTCCCGGACATATACCTTAACTTCTTTGAGGCTGGAAGAGCTTTCATCTCTAAAAATGGATCTAATGCTTAAACAGGTGATGTGAGGGTCAAAAATAATGTATGAAAGGTGCACAGTAGTCACTCAAAGATAGTTGTTGATATTACTATTAAAACTGGTTACCTATAAAGCACTACCTAAAATTATGACTTCCTATTTTTCATCCTACCACAATGACCATTTACCCTCTCCATTAATGTGGGGTGATGCAGCACCCAGGACAGGATACAAGCAGTCTGAGGGCTACACATGGCCACAGATAGTTCTGAGGTGCCCAAGGCAAGCTTTGTTCACTGCATGGAAGAATGGCTGGTTAAGTTAATCCCAAGCTTGCATTCTCAGTAATGATATATCTCAGGTCATTGATCCATGGCTTCCCCCACCAAGCTTATTTAAACAGGGGCTATAAAAAACAGAGCATCACACACACACATGCAATATGAAATTAGACCTCACTCTCTTATCCCTCTAATTCACTCAGATACCTATTTACATTCTCTTATTTTAGGAAGTGGAATCCAATAAAGTAACAGGTTTGAGAAGGTTCTTAGGGTTATAATTTTTCACATAATACTATAAAAGATTCTGTGTAAAATAGCTATCTGGCTAGTGAGAACACAGCCATTTCTTTTTCAATAGAGAGCCAGAAACAGGAATCAGCACTGCTTCCTGAGATGATTCACTGTGGCATTATGACTGCTGTGAATTTCCTAGAATTATAAATACTTATTTATAAATGTAGCAATGTGTTCTTTTATCAACAGGCTATAGGATGAAATGTCTCAGGCCTATGTGATTGAAGAAAAGTATCAATATACTTCGATAAGGCACAAAGGAAACTCAAGGATGCTTTATCCATAAAAGCATCCTCTTTTCTGTTTCTGCCTCCTTCTCCAGAAACGGTGCTGTAGGCACGAATGACCATGTAAGCCTGAACAGCAAGGAAATGAAGTGGGGACCATCTGTTGGTCTGAGTGAGGTTAGGAGAATCAGGTTCTCTTCTTCTCGCATCTGCCTTAGACATTTCAGGAACTCTCATACAATTAAGTGAAGCTTTTAGGAACTCTATTTTCTCCTCTGGTGAAGAGTGGAAGGAGGTGGACTATAGTAGTTCTCCAGAAAATATTATCTTATTTCTTGAAGTAAAAAAGGTATTAAAGTAATGAGGTTCATAATATAAAATTTAAGTATCTATAAAAGGAAAAAATATAAAACATTAGAGCATCAAATAAATTCATTCCTTCAGCTCTACATCATAGGACTAAATGCTTGATTCTAAGTTTTAAGACTCAGTTTTTAAAATCAGGGTTGTTTGTGACTTACAAAAGAAAGCAAAATCTCAAAAGTAGGATTTCAGATATAGGACATATTAAACTTGCACTTTGTAGAGTCAGCGTAAGATCAGACCCTAGAATGCTTTCCGGTTAATAGTAATTCCTACATAGCTTTCAAGGGGTTTTGATGATACGTATATATTATATGGAATGCATGCTTCGAAGTGCTATATGGGAATCAGGAGAGTTGCTTCTGTCTCCGTTTGCATTTAACGTTCCAAAGTTCTTAAGAAATGGTCTTAGAACTCTTAAGAATGGTTCTTAGGAAATGGTCTTAGAACTATCTCTGAGACTCTATTTCTCAATTTCCAAATAACCAACCTTATCATTAGCTAACCCTGTGTCCTACTTCAGGCAAGTTTAAAAAGCTTATGTATATGCTATAAAAGCTAGTCATTTTTTTCTCCAAACCTCATTTCATGATCCAATATGCTTGTTTCCCAAAGAAAAATAATGTTTGTTTCCAGGATTTTGGCAGAAACAAATGTTTTCTGTGGGGCTGTTCAGACTAATGTTTTAAAATGTTCTTGTTTCTTTCCATTGGGGGGAGCACCCCCTTGTGGAAAATTGTGAAAATGTTTGCCATGTGTTTTGAATGTTATGTTCAATAGGCAGATGTGTTTTGAAAATATTAGTTTTACACAAAGCACACCCAGAGCCATATTTCCTATGTTAATATCTTCAAAACTCCCTTTTCTTCTTTCAAATCATTGCCACAATATTTGGAATGTGCTTTCTTGTTTTTGATGCATTTGGAAATGCAGCTGCAAATTCTTGTGGATCAGAACTAAGGGGGGAGGGGCACTCTGAATTATGTTTCAACACGTGGGGAGATGTGGGGCCCTTACCTTCTTCCCCTCAATGCTTCCTATTTCCCCTTTCTGCCCTCTCTTCTTTCTCTCTCCTTCCTCACCCCCCCAACCTTCTCAATTCTCCCTTATTCCCTTTTTTACTTTCCTGCCTTTCCTTTTCTGCCTTCCTTCTATTCCCTGTCCCTTCTCTCCCTTCTTTCTTATTAGAACAAACTCTATTTCCTGCAGAGCCTCAACATTTGAGACAAGAAGCAGTCAGCTGTGGCGATACCCACTTATATGAAAACATTAAGGCACACCCCTTTCCAGAAAAAGGTTTCTGCCACAGCAGTCTGGGAAAGAGTAACAAGGAAGTAACTTATTGGGAGGTTTTATTTGTCCCATCCTTTCCCAAAAGTATAACCTTAAATAATCATTGAAAAACATAGCAAATTAATCAATTTACTACATTTTGTAGAGAAAAAACAACAACACAATGCCTAGGGTAACTGGAAAGAACACGACTACCTGTCCTTGCTGTTATGGGTTAAACTGTGTTCCTCTCAAATTCATATGTTAAAGTCCTTACCATCTTTTAAGATATTTGTTGCAAATGTATTTAGTTAACATGAGGTGATACTGGAGTGGGCAGGCTTCTGATCCAGTGTGACTGATATCCTTATAAAAAGGGATGAATGCCATGTGAACACAAGGCATGGATCGGGTAACACCTCAATACACCCAGGGACAACAAAGATTGCAGCAAACCACCAGAAGGTGGATGAGAAGCCTGCAATGGATTCTCCCTCACAGCCCTCACAAGAAGCCAACCTTGCCAACACCTTGAATTTGGAATTTTAGCCTCCAGAACAGGGAGGCGGTAAGTGCCTAGTGCTTAAGCCATCTGATTTGTGGCATTTTGTTAGAGCAATCCTAACAATCTTCCTTCGAACTCAAATGGTGGACCCCAGCCCAACACAACCCTACTGAGTACCAACCAGTTTGACTGGTTTACTCCTTCCCATGCTTCCCTGGCTGTCATTCCTCAACTGAAGACCCAGATGGAAGGCAGATGATAGCTTGTGTGATAGGCGATATGGCCTATCTTCCAATTTCCACGGGGTTCTTCCTACCTAATCCCATGGCCTGGCACCACATGGAACCAAAATTTAACAGCCAAAGAGCAAGGGAGCCCAGAGTTTCTCTACTTCCTACGTTCCTAGTAATGTGAGTGGTTATTCCAGCAGGCCAACCAAACAAAGGTAATAAATATGTCACCTGGAATACCTGTGCTGGGTGGAGTTGCTCTGAAATTTTTTTCACCTGTCTTCGGTAGAGCCATCCAGTAGTCTGATCTACTACACAAGGTCATGAACCTCCTGCCCAAGGGACTGTCCTGCAACCACACTAAGGTCTTTTCTCCATTTGGTTTTCTCATTGTACAGCCCTCTTCCCTCCATGGCATTCAGTCCCACCTTTCATATGTAACCTTTTCCGACCAAAACCCATCTTCCTCAATCTCTGAACTCCACCAGGACTTGTCCACCACACTGTATCACTCAGCCTCAGTGGACTTTCCTACCAAATCAAAGAGTAAAGTCCAATAAAGACAACGGTAATTTTTTTTCCTATTTCTGTTGTTCTTTTTATTAAAAAAATTTGGGTAACATTGGTTAATAAAATTACATAGGTTTCAGTTGCACAATTCTATTTTAATGGTAAATTTTATGGCCTGCACTACACTCCTGAGCAAACAGTGCATGAGTAATGCTGGCTGATTTTATGAAATAACAGGAAGAGTTCTGATTATTTTGATGGATATCTCTGTCCCCAACTCATATCCAAACATGTGAATGATGACTTTAGAGCCTGTACAATGTTTTCATTTGTACTGCAGGAACCCTGAAAGACAGAGATCCTTACAATAGCACGGAAAGTGTGGGATTAGTTAGAAGGTGGTCTATAATAAGGTGACCAACTTTTTTTCCAATGAAAAGGAGGACATAAATAAATGAGGACACAAATAAATTAAAGAAACAAATATTGCAAATAAAAAAATTGATTCTTTGCATCAATAACTAAACAGAAAGCATTATAATATAGTAAATAGATAATGCAGGCATATTATGATTAATTATTATTTAAATATGAATATTTTTCAATTGAATGGATTTTTTTGTTAATGTGTCATTTTCTTTTTTAAAGATTTATTTATTTATTTATTATTGTTTTTGACAGAGAGAGACAGAGAGACAGAGAGACATAGAGACAGAGAGACAGAGAGAACTGAGCTGGGGGAACTCCCCAGTTCAGCATATGGGTCCGCATGGGCCGGAGCCATGATTCAATCCTCAGTCCCCAGAGCTGCAAAGTGAGCGCTTAACCCACTGAGCCATCCTGGCTTCCCCAAATGTGTCATTTTCTAACAAAATATTAGAAATATTCATACAAGAATTATTTTTCATATTGAATTTCACAGCAAGTGCTGCAGCTAGAGTATCAACATTCAGTCTTGATTTTTCAGGTGTCCAAAAATCATTAGCAATTGAAAATACCCTTTCAACTGCTGTGTTAGGGCCAGGGCAGCACAATGTAAATTGGACTAGAAGTAAATTTTCAGATGGTATATGTGCATTTTTGAAATGGTTGAATATTTCCACCCATCTTTTATCAACTTCAACATGTTCGTTTTCCCACTTGACCAATTTTTCAGACTTTAAATAAATATTCAGTTTTCTAATTTCTTCAAATAGACAATTGTTGTCTATTTTAATGTCTGGTAGTTCTGTGGGTAAAAACTGAACACAAGTCGAAAAGGAGGACATCTAGGAGGACACTTTTCGAGGAAGGACAGAACTTCCTAAAGGAGGATGGTTGGTCACCTTATCTATAAAAAAAGCTTTGCCATGTCTATCAGGGCTATGATTCTCAGGGCACGGTATTTCATAGAAAATTCTCCTCGGAGGGGAACTTCCTGCCTTTCGAAGTCCCACCCCACCCAACCTTCCGCCCCATCTTCGCTTTCCTCTTCCTTTCATTGAAACTTCTGGTTAATGAAACTCCAGCCCCACTTTGATCATCCACCCAACTACACAGACTGCATTTGCATTTTTATCACAACTGTGTTTTAAATAACCCCCCAAAAGAAGGAAAAATAATTCTATACCATTTCCCTTTGTTTAAAAAAAAAAAAGTACCGGGACAGACACCAAGGTGAAAGAACCATCCAACACACAGTTTCCGCTCTGGCAAAATGCTAAGCTGCTACTGCTACCAGCCAGCTTGATTAAGGTGTCATCCCTCCTATTCGTTTATATTTATTATTTTTGGAGAATTTCTCCCCCTCTCGTGTTTGTGTACCTTTTCTCATTTTTTAAAAGTCGTGAATCATCGTTTGATTTACAACCTCTCTCGGGAGAGATAGGCAACCCTAATGAGGGAGCAGCCGGCAAGTATTATAATTAATACCCGCCAGACATTTTAGCACGTTAGCGGGCTGGGTCCCGGCCTGGGGGAGAATGGAGGCGTGAGTTCCACGTGCAGGGCTCTGCCACTACTCACCCCGGCATCAGCAGCGGTTGGTGACATGCAGTGGGGACCGTGCAGAGAGCCTCCTCCCCAGGGGTCAAGCTGGAAGGCTAGGAGAAGAGAGGTGAGAGGAGCCGAGCAGCAGAGAGCTGGGCAAGGAAATCCAGCAGTCACAGCAAGGAGCAATGCAGACAGATACGCTGCAAGAGGCTGATGGATCACTCCCATTTAAAACACAAAAATAAGGCAGCTTGCCAGAGCAGGGAGGGCCAGTTTCATTAAAACTCTTCATTCATCATGTTGAAATGAGGCAGTAGTTGTTATTGCACCGGTGCCAGCCTAAGACCCAAGCCACCGCAGTAGTGGGTGCTGATTCAGGAGGGGCAGCGAGGTGGGCACGGCAGGAGCTGAACAAGGGCCAGGCCCAGCTCCCTCGCATGGCATCTGCCCCGTGCCCACCTCAGTCCTACACCCAACAGCCCCAGCGCAGGGGGAGAAGGCTCAGAACCTCTACGGTGGTGAAGAACCAGGGACCCAGGTCCCATCCTCAAGCCAGCCCTCTGGGGCAAAATAATCAGAATTATTATCAATCTGCCTGCTCATCGGGGTTATTATGGGGGAGCAGCTGCATTTCCAGATGTTGCCTTCATGTACTCACGGAACACCAAGGTTCCATAAACATATAAGAATGAGTATAAATTGAAGAGTGTAAATGTGTGCATGTGTGTGTGTGTGTGTGTGTGTGTGCGTGTGTGTGCGCGCACATGCAGGCGCGCGCGCACAACCACACAGGTTCCTCTGCCTTCCTCAGAATAAGATATGAGATACAACTCAAAATAGTTAAGATGACAGCACCCCCCACAAATTTTCCAACTTATTTTCACATCTTCAAACACCAAGTGAACAAAAAAACCTTTCCTGTGTTTTTAAATACCTTCATGGGGCAGGGGTGCCAGCACAAATTAATTAATGGTTTTGACTGTTCCAGACATTTTCCTGGACCTGATTACACAGAGGGAGAGAAGTAAAAACCTGCACAAGAAAGCCCTGACCATTGTTTCTGATGCATCGCTTGCTGTGTCCCTGGTCATGCTATGCCAATCTTTCCTCAGTACAGTACTCGCCTGGAGATATTTCTGACAGTCAGATTATGAAAGTTTATGTAGTAGTGTTGTAGGTACTATAAAACGAACAAAAACCTCTACTGCTGTGAGGACATGACTGGCAGTGATGTTGCAAGATGAGGAATGAGCTGCATATATCAAAGTGGTCTCCGGTCTTTTGATGGATCCTTTGTCTGCTTCCTGACAATTGCCAAAACCATATCAGGCCAATGCTCGACCAGTATGAATGGAGAGCACTCATTCCTTAATTCCACAGAGCACTCTGTGCTACCTTAGTGGTTTGCTTTCCAAGATTAATGTTGGCAATACCACGGAGTCAACGTTTTCGCTTGGTGTACTGACCAGAAATATGGCCTTTCAGATGGGACATATAGTGTTTTAAAATGTGACCTAATTTTGTTCTTTAAAAATTCATTCATTATTCATTCATTTATTCATTTAGTGACAACACTATTTCTAAAGACTCTGGAACAAATTCTAGGCAACGGAAATACAGAGATGAGTAAGGTACAATTGCCCTGCTGAAGGTATACACATGAAAAATGTTTACAAATAATGTATCTGTGATAAGTGACATTAGAATGACATAACTTCAGTACTATAAGGATTTGATGAGGGAGACAAAGTGCTGACAAAATATATTCTCACATAAACACAAACACACAAATACACACAGTCTGTCAGTTTTTGTTGTTGTTACGGTAACTATAACTTTGGCTTTAAATACTGAGCAAGAAGACTGTGTATTATTTCTAATACTACAATGGAAAATTCACCACCAGTGACAATGCAATTTCACTTTCACCCTGCATCTGACTTTTTTCACTATTTGACTTTTTCAAACCCTGAAACACAACTATCTCATGTGAGACTCACCCAAGCAACCTACCTCCTCCTCCCTGTTTCCTGGAGTGGACCTGCTGATGAGTAGCCAATGAAGGGCAAGCAAGGGGAAGCACTGGGACCAGGGAGCCTGGGTAATTATGAGACTGAGTAATTGGCTTCTACAAATATGAAAGCTGATTGTATTTATAACTCACTAGTTAACAAAAACACATAGGTCTATTATAAAAATTATAATATTCAAAATAGGTAATTGAATGAGATAAAAATATGCTCTAAAAGTCAAATGTTAAAAACCAAGGTGATCATTCACTCAGAGTCGACTGATTAATTATAAATCGACTATAGCCTAGAATAACTCACTAACAGGAAAGCAGCAGCTCCATCCGTTTTCCCTCTTGTTGTCAGAAAATAATGAAACAACCATAAGCATGTGGAGCTTCCATGCAAAGTCTTCCTGGCCCATCATCACACTGCCCCACAAATACATCTACTTGTCCTGCTATGCATAACCTCAACTATTTCTTATTTATTGTGGTTGGGAAGGGGAAAGCGCGTATAAATGTATCTATAGAAAAAGCTCAAGCGTTACATTAGCTAATGGTTATAACCTTCTTAGCATTTCCACTTTGGTCTTTGAGAATGTCAGTTTTCTGCATATCAGAAAAAGTTAATCAAAGAAAGAACAGATTAAGTTTTTATTTCTTCTCTTTCATAAGTAGTCTTCAAAAAACATAATACTTGTTGAAATTTACCAAGGACATAGTAAGAGGTAGAATATGGTTTAGAGAAATGTGCTGAGTAAGTATATTTCAGCTTATTAAATTGAACTCTTTTCGGAGGCATCTATTTGCTACCTTCTCTGAATTAAAGATTGGGGCAGTGACAGGACCAAGAGCTAAAGGAGAATTAACAGAGGGCGTATTCAGGCCCTGTGATGTTTTAGGAGTCTTGGCTAGGTTGCCTCACAATTATTTTATGACATTTCTTGAAAAAGTAGGTATCCTAATCCATTTAACAGGCAAGAAAACCCAGACTTAGAAAGTTTTTTATCCAAATCCTCAGAGCTAACAAATGACAAGGCTGAAATGAACTCTCAGCCTTACTGACTCCACTATACAGTGTTTCTCTTTTAATTGTTTTCCTATATTGGAGGCAGCAGGGCATGGGAAAATTCCTGTATAGCTCTGAAGAAGAACAAGGCAGTTTATACACTGAAAGTCATTAAGTGGGCAGGTTTGATATATATAATCTATCAGGATGCAAGCTGCATATTCCAAAAACACAATGGAGTGATTTGTTATCAATGCAGATGGATAAAACACACTTCAGAAAATCCTCTTTAAGGAAAATTTTTCATAGCATTTTGGACCACTTGTATTTTGATTGGCAATCTTATCTCAGCATTTCAGTATTACTTCTCAATTCAATACACTTCCCATCATTCTGTAGCCAATAGTAAAGATCAATCTTTTAAACAAGATGAGAGGCAGTATTTCATATCACCCTGGGTTCAATTCTTAACAGTGCCACTTCCATGACCTTGGACAAGTCACTAAATCGCTATGTGCCTCAGTTTACCCATCTATAAAATGAGAATATAATATTAGAAAACATACCTCAAATGGTTTTATCATAGTACATGTATGAATATATATAAAGTGCTTAAAACAGTGCCTGGTATCCAGCCCAGGCTATAAAATATCTTGCTATCATTACACCAAAAATATAGATAAAACATGAAGTCCAGGGCCTGTTACTCAGCAGGGATCCAACAATTCCTAGTTTCTTCTCCTCATATGAAAACACATGCTTGATTTCCCTCAGAAAACCACAAGTGAATTAAACTCATTCAATGTTCCATGTTCTTTTATTTCTCCTACTCCTCTAGTCTTCTTATATTCCTACCTTAGATTTTTACTACCTTTAGAAAAAAACATAGTGTCATTCTCACATGCTCTCATGTATGCTAAGACTCACTGTTTCATCCTGGAATTCAGATAAATTCATTTTATTATAAAAATTTTTTTAAAATTTTAGTATAAAATTCTGCTTAAACTCCATTTCATATATATAAAAATGGAAAAATCAGATTTCCTAAGTTGAGAATTATATTAAATCCTACCTCCTCCGTTGCCATCTGTTTAATACTTATGTAACAGAACAATAATAAAAAAGGACTGTTGAGGCTCTGTTGGGATATTTTTAATTCTAAGGATTTTTAAAAGATGAAAATTATTTCAACAGATTTGCTTATCTTGAGGTAAATTTGTCCCCCCTCCCATTTTTTGGCCTATATTTGCCCACTAGAGAAATGGTAAACATCATTTGTCTTATGGTTTCATAGTAAATGCTTACTATACTTCTAGATCATTCATCCCCAGGATCACAATTTTCATTCATGACCTTCCTTTGGGGACAGTCTCTGTCCAATGACAAGTCTGTGCAGGGGCACAAAGCCTTGGCTTTCAGCCTCAAATCTGATTAGCTGACGTTACTGTCATGAATACCCTATGGTTCAAATTCTCCCTCTGCCCAAGGAAGCTTCCTCACTCCCACAGGTGTCGGTCTCAATAGTGTTGCTAATAAGCTGGGTCTTTATATTTGAGTCTGCTTTCTAAGGAATCTGGTTGCAATACTGTTGCCACTTTCTTAAGTTTAAATTGCACTGTTTTCAAGAGAGAATATGCTACTCATCAATTTTTCACTCACTCATTTGTTCATCATTCATCTATTCATTCATTTCAGTCATTCAGTCATATTTCTTGATTTATCAAAAATGATTTTGAGTAAATTTAACACAATTTTATGAGCTGCTAACCCACACCAAATCATTTATTACAAAATTATAAGCATGTAATCCTGTAACATACTATCATACTCAAGCACACTATAGGACATTTTAGGTGAAATGTTCAAATTGCTGTCCCTCT